>VZUI01038722.1:0-63171 GCA_013401135.1 Cettia cetti | reverse complement strand
AAAAAAACCACACACACCAAAAAAAAAAAAAAAAAAAAAAAAAAAAAGAGAAAAGGAAAAAGAAGGAACCAAGCAGAAAAAAGAAGCCTCCTGAAAATATGCAGCCTCAAGATCTGGTTTGTAAGGCATAAGTCAGATCTGCATGTTTTGACCAAGGTTTCCTCTGTGTAGACAAGAAATTATTTTCAATGGGTTGCAGATTTTAGAGAGACATCAACTGCTCTACAGATTCCAAACACAGAAATAAAACCAGCCCTGTCATCAGCAGCAGCTCCTGATGGGATCCCTGGCATGAGATGCCAAGTGTAACTGTGTGCCTGAAAAATGATCTAAGCACCAAAACACTCCAAGCAGGCAGCACAGGCAGTGCACAGCAGGGAGAAATGTCATACTTTTACAGGGACCTGAAGTTCCAAGTAGTTAAACTATTTAAGACCTCAGAGGAAATCTGTAAACGTATCAGGATCAATCAAAGGTGGGTGAGAAGGACATTATGTAAGCAAAATCTATAAATAGTAAAAACAGAACCTTGGGTACCATAAGGAATTAAACAGTTTGGGGGCACCGAGAGACCTCAAAAATCTCTAGCATGCTTATTTTTATTTTAAAAGAGGAAATGGAATGGTCAGAACTTCCTTTACTGGAACTCTGTTAAGAGCAGAGAACAAAGAGGTGGCAGTGCTTGGTATTTTCTTTAGGTAATTTTCCTTACAGTCCCCTTTTGAAAGGGTTTGCTGAGATTCCCTGTTCTTTGGCAGACAAGAAAAAGAGGAGGGAAAAGCCAATCTTCGCAAATATTTTCTATTACTTTTTCCTTTCACCACTAAATTGTCCACATTTTGAATTAATTCAATTTCTTTGGCATCCTGGTGAAAACCGACTGTGTTTCAAGGAAAATTCATAGCAAATCTATGCCAAAATTGTACATTTCAGTGTTTTTGGTACAAATTAGACTAGGCTGAATTGGCCCAACAGATTACCAATAAAAAGAAACTTAAAACATTATGTACTTACAGATTTGCTGTCCACAGGGAATTAAAACCAGATGATTTTAATGTGTTTTCTGAGTTATTTCAGTAGAAATGGTTTAAAGAAGAATTTAATTTACACTATGAATTGAAAACACATCTTCAAATGCACATTAGTGTGTCGGTATAGGGAAATTCTTTTAATTCATCATTCCTTTGTGAGGATGTTCAGAAGTTGCTCCTAAAGAAAAAACATCGATCTGGGGAGATTTCTTCCTTAATACAGCTTTGAATAAAGTTGAAGGGATACCTCCTGCCCACTTCTGGCACTCTTAACACACACAGGTAAAAGGGCTCAGTCCTGGACTCTCAGGGCACAGTGCTATCAGCCCCACCCTTGCCTGAGGATTCAGCTCACCTCCAATACAAATGCTAATTTAAATGGTAATTTAACCCCTGCATTTACTGCCCAGGGGATCAGACATCCTGAAAAAGACCAGAGAGTTGCTTCCTTCAGCTGAAAGGCGTTGTCTGGCAGACATCCGAGCTTTGCTCAGTAACACCAGGGTGGCCAAGCAAGTGGCTTTACGACATGAAGGTTATGCCATTCCCACCCAGCCAATCCCGCTCAGGCAATTATTTTTTTACTCCTTTCTACTCCCTCACTCCTTTATTTTTACTGTAAATTTATCTCTCAGACTTACAAACACTCCTAAAATCCCCCCTATATCCTGGCATGTTGTTTTGCCTGGAAAAGTTCTCCTTTTCAGACAGTTTAAACTACATCAAGTATTTAGTTAGTGGAGGACACGGGGATGAGGTTGTTGGTGCTTCTTATTTCCCCATTTCTTTTCTCCCCTGGATTTTTCCAGCGTGTCAGTTGTCTCTCTACAGTCACACGTCTACTTTTGGTAGCTGCTCTGTGCAACACCCCTTTTATTGAACTGTTCCTTTGTTCCCACTGCTAAATTCTAGTTGTCATTCTTTGAGCTTTTCCCATCTCTTTCTCATGCAACAAAAGGCCTGCAAAGCCTTCAAGACAATTTCTGACCCAGAATAAAATCTTGGTTTAATTCCCCATAGGGAATTCCACTTCTCTGCTGAATTCCACTCTGCAGAAGCAAAGCAGCACTACAGGGCTGGTCCATCACCTTGAGAGTCATGTTGCTCCTCTTGCCCTGGCTTCTCACTGGCAAACATCCCAGGAAAATAAATCAGTACAATCTGCACAGTCCATGGTCGATGTCACCCACTCTGCATGAGCAGGGATTGTGCACCTCCCAAAGCCACAGAAAAAAGATCCTCAGCTGCATTTAGGGAAGAAGCAGTTCTGCAGCAGGTTTAGGCACTATTTCTCTGAACTGCTGTCCATCCCAGTGCCCTGATCCAGAGGGAGGGAGCAACGTGTGTCAACGCAATGATCCCACACTGTCTCTGCCTGTGGAGACCTCATCCACAGCAAGAACAAGAACACCACATTTTAGATAGATAAGCCCAGTACAGAGTAGACGTCTTACTGTCCCCAAGCTGGCTGTGGAAGGAGGCATAACAAGTGATTACGAATAAAGCTTGCAGAATAAGAGATAATATCTCAGCTAGCTAGAGCTTGCTGGTACAAAGTCATTCTGTCAAAGCAGTTTGTTCCACCTCAGTCCAGAAGACTGAGCTTATACAAAAGAGCAGGAAAGTTGTGTCTTCTGGGACCACACTATTTCTAGAAGTGCTCTTGGAAACTCAAGACCAAATTTATGGTATAGCTATGCTGCACTCTTACTGAAAATAAACATTTTTTCATACAGGGCTTGAGGCCCAGATATAATTTTTGCCTCCATCCATGAAATATATGGTATAATAATAAATGCAAAAGTCCCCCAGAGCCCTAACCAGCCATCTGGACATTTGCAAATGCCATCAGACATTTCCTAGGTATCAGCTAAGCTGTGAAACCTTTGGTGTAAATGATGCGAGGAACACAGCAAGAAAAAAATGTTGTGGAGCAAGGTACTGTGGTTGAAAAAGTCATTACCCTCACCCTGTAATCGACCCTTGCAAACAATTCTACCTCCATCAGTGCCTTCAAATCAGAGTGGATTGTCTGTCACAAATATATGCTCAGTTCGATTTGCTCAGCCTTGCTCAATTACAAGCTGTAGTGCTGAACTGCTGGAAAATTTGCAGCCTGTCTTTATGCAGTTGTGATGGCTCCTCCTGGACTTAAGGCTCTGTGAATTTTTGAAACACTCAGAAAAGTAATGGAATAATAAAAATAAAAGAGTTCTGCATACTACTTTGCTGGAGGAAATCTAAATCATCACAAATGCATATGATGGGGAAATATAATTGGGAGATTCCCAATTATAAAGGCTTCAGCAGGCCACAGCAGTGAAAGAAATTTGGCCTCTAAGGGAAATGAGATGAAAAAAAATTGCTACAATTGCTGAAATTACATTTTTGGACTAGTCAGTTCTATGTACATAAAACAGGTTGCTCTTAGTAACAGAAAAGCAAACATCCTCCAGAGACTGCAAGTGTAATTTGGGTGGGATTTTTTAAAACTGCTTAAGGTACTCTGCAAACCAATTTCCACGGAATTCCAGGTGTGTTGAATTTCCACACTCTTGTCCCACCCTCCCTTCTCAAACTGCAATTTGCCATCCCAAAGAGCAGAGTCTTCAGCATAAAACTGAAACTAATTTTGAAGGGGGATTTCAATACAAGAAAGTGTAGGCAGCTTGTATATTTTGAAAATTTGAAAAAGACAATATTCATCAGCTAAATATCTCCACCAACACCAGCAACAAAAAGAACAGAGTGGCAGATTTTGTGGGCTCAAACTGGTGTTGTTTCACGAAAAATGTTGGCTTATTTTTCAGTAAAGTGATTTTCAACCTGACTTGTAACCTCCCAGGTAACCATAGAGATGCAAATATTCAGTTAATGACACCCCCAAGAAATTTTGCGTGTCAAATGGCAAGACGAATTTGTACTCAAAATAAGGGGGTTTTGCACAGATTGCAGGAATTACATTTCAGCAACACTTCGAGCAACATTACTTCTGAAATGTTGTGCCATGAACATGCTAGAGTCTCTGTATATATGGCAGAAAAGTTGCTGAGTCAGAAAAGTTTCATGACAATATTTTGCGGGCAAATAGACAGACAAAGAAAGCCAGGGTGACAAATATGCATTGAAAACCAACTTCTCAGTACAAATGTCAATGCTTGGAATCCACAGGAGCAGATGAAATAATATGGAAGATAAAGTGACATCTGACATTGAAATTCTGGAAGAAAATGCCTCTGAAAACAATGAGAAAAGGTTTTTAAATTGAACATAGATTGCAGGAGTATTTTTCAACCTTATTTCCTCACCATATTTAGAAAAAAGTCATAAAATTAGCAGCTAGCGTCTGTAACCACCAGGCTGCACTGAGATGAGAAAAAGTTTTGGCGTCCTTCACACAAAGGATGTTCCCTGATACTATTTAATATTGTAAGGAATAAAATTCACCCGGAAAGCTTTTTTTCCTCTAGCATCAGGTTTGTGTGTTGTTAACAAAAGCCTTTACAAATGTTAATTATTCCCCAATTGCTCACCTAGCTCTGCTAGCTCAGGTAATTCGTTAATTCCTACCTCAGTCCCATTGTACCCTCTTCCCCCTTGCGTTGTCGGGCACACAGTGGATCTTCTCAAGATTCACCAGGGATTCATGCAAATTTGGGAAAACTCCGTAGAAAAAAGAAATAAAACCCTAACAACGAGCCAGTGGAGCACGGTGACACCCCCAAGCCGGCAGAGCAGAGAGGAATGCCAGGACGCCAACAGAGACTCTTTGGTCCCCCACCGTAACTTCAATAGACCTGGACTGGCCAGATCCCCCCCAGCTGGGAGCCGACATCAGACTTTCCTTTGGACCCTGCGAGGAGGAAGTTCCAGCTCTGCTGTGAGCCAAAGCTGCAATCCTGCTCCTCTGCATCATCCAGCGGGAGCAGCGGTGGTGTGTGCAGCCCCCGGGCCCCCACCCAGAGCTGATCCTTAATAAAGGCTTAAAAAGGGAGAAATGTCTCCTGGCCCTGATTTTTATTCATAACAATACGAGACCTAAAAGTAAGTAAGCAGTGGAATATCTTTGGCTTTGACAGGAATTTTTACTTTCACATAGAATGAAATAATCCTGTATTTTAGAGTTGCTGGGTGACCATCTTCCCAAAACGAAAATATTTGACACAAGCAAGAATGGTATAACAAAAACTTCAGGTGATCTCACCAGCCGTGTTTTCGTAATGTGAAAAAGGAATATTAAATCAACAACAATAAAACCCAAACAAACAAGCAAAAAAACCCACTTTGCTGTAATGTTTTTCTTACATGTTAAATTGATGAAGCTAAAACCCATTATCTTTTACTTTACGTATTTTGTAATTTTTAGCAGATTTATATATTTTTTCAACCTATTTGTCAGCTGATTTAATTAATTTTTCCTTTCCCTGTGGTCCTACTAAGCAAGACAGAAAGAATACAGAGGTATGGAAAAACTAAAAGTTACCCATTTCTGTCTTCTGGCTTGAAGCCACAGAAAATGTCATTGAAGTAGTCTGCTGATACAAACACCCCCATCTTCTACCACTTTTAAAAGAAAAATACATGTTTTCTGTGCAACGTGCCTGCTTTAGTCTTCCTTCTGAAGGCTATTTTAAGACTGTAAAACACAGGCTCTCCCCATCCCCAGAACCTGTCACAGGAGTCTGAGCTGAGGGTCAGAGAGTGGAATTTGATAGAGTTTGGTCAGAGGAGGGTAAGGATGTTTGGGCAAGCCTGTCCCAAAGCTGCTAAGGCTTACCAAGGGTTTCAGACATCAGATGAAGGGCTGCTGGTAGAAAATTGTTGCTTTAACAATTGATTGATGCTATCAAGGCAAGGAGAGAAACAGGTTGTTCTCTCCTGGTTAACATCATGCTTGGCAGCCTTCAGAGCACGGACCAAGATCTCCTGAGCATACCCAGCACCTCATGGCCCTCTAAAAAACCTTCTCACGGCCTCTCTGAGGTAAAGGTTTTGCTGCAGGTTTTGTTTTCTATGGGTGGCTTCTCAGAAACACAAGCTGCAGCACTGGGAGTAGAAGGGTCTCCAAAGCAGACAAGGGCAGGACAAGGGTAGGTTTTGTGCTGTGCCTCATCCAAATTCCTCAAGTCAAGCTCAGTCTGTACAGTTATCTTCAAAACACAGGAGTCAGGATGGAGCTGGTCCTAGCAGACTTTTCTGTGAGGCATTTGGCATTCGTTTTTCAAAGTTTCTGCTTTGACAAGCATCCCAGGAATTAATGAAAACAAAAAATTAGACTTTTTTTTTTAATTGCAAACTAACTATAGCAATTTATAAGTGGTCTTGAGCCACAACCATTTTCCAGCTTTATTAGGGTCAAGGAAATGGCTTACATTTAAAAGCAGAAGTTCTGAAGGGAAGACCTGGATCTCTCCTGGGTTTCTGTTCTTTCTCTAGGTGTGCTGGGGCTTGAGTCTCCATTAACTAGTCTGAGAGGAGTTAACTTTTGAGGGAATAACTTTTGATTTTTGTATTCATAAAAAAACCCCAAACAACCCCAAGAAATTGCTTGTAGATATCACAAGACAATCTGGACTAAGGAGTTGCCTGTGTCAGCCCTTGACAAAACCCCCTCCCCAGAGAGAGGTGTAAAGGACTAACGAGCATGGGATGAGGCGAGGAAGGAAAAAAAATCACATATGTCAAACATTTCTGTGCCTCTCACTGCAGAACCAAACTGATCTCTTGCTCCAGTTCCTTTTCTAAAAATAACTCTGGACCTCCACACACACTAGAATTCTCTGAGACATAGAAAAATAGATCCAAAACGGGATGCAAGTACAGACTCCTTTAAATGGTTCTGCATCCCCAGAAAAAAGTTACCAAGACACAAAATCATTTATATCGTAAAACTTTGGCAAAGGAGCATGAAACACAGGAAGGAAAAAAACCAACATCACCACCACCACCCACACCAAAAACCAACCAACCAAAAAACCGTAAGATTTTGTGGTCACTAAAACAAGGCAAATTACAATTGTAATAATAAGTATCCACTGTAGAGGAACTACAAGGATAACATCCACTTTTCATTAAAGTTGTGAAACACACGAAAATAGACAAACTTGAATATCTATAATTCCTGACAAAGTTTTTAAGAAACATGATTTATTTTGTCCACATTAATGTGGGAACACAAATGGGGAAGAGATTAATTAGCATTTGATTTTCTCTCTAGGTCATTGTTATGGGTTAACACAGTTCGAGTTTTTTGGTTTTTTTTCCTAGGTGAGGAAAATATGGAATACCACCCTGTAAGGACCTTTTGCATTCCTTTAGAAAAGGACAGACCTATCAGGGGGCAGTTCTTGGCTATTGGCATGTAGTTTGACCACTAGGAAAACAGGATGCGGCTTTTGGGGAAATACACTATATAAAGCTCAGGCTGTGTTGGAGCCGCCTTTTCTCCCCGGGTGAGGCACCAGGTAACACGGTGCGGTGGCTGCTGCAGGGGCCGGCCCGGCCCGGGCCCCTCTGCCCCTGGGCGGCCGGGCCGGGCCGGGCCTGGCCGGGCCTGCGGGCACCGCTGCCCCCGCGGGGGAGCGACCCGGCCGTGCCTGGGCCTGGTTACAGCGGGGGAGGCGAGGAAGAGCCCCGGCAGCAGCTGCCCGTGTCGCCGCCCCCCGCCTTCCTTCCTCAGGGAGCGGCCCTGAGCGGCGCGCGCCGTGAGACCGAGGGGTGGGAAAAACAAAGGGCGTCCGCCGGCCTCCCCCACCACCGCATGGCTTTGAAAGTTTTACGGCTCCCGCCGCCAGAGACCGCGTGTGCCCCGCAGGCCTCTTTAACTCTGTCCTGCCAGCACATGGAATCTCCAGAGCCCCGGCCTTCCCGGAGTGACAAGACAGAGCGATTGAACCATAACGAGATGTCATGAGACTAAGTCAGTGAAGAGAGAGTGAAAAGACTTTTTGGGGCGAAGGATAAGGAGTGGCCTAATGTGGCTGGACATTTCTGGTAATATGGAGAATGGACTTCTTTTTTCCTGTAACGCACAGATGCTGTTTGGGGGGGATGTGAAGTGCTTGTACAAGTGACTTCAAGTTTTGGGGGTTTTTTGCTCCTAAGGAAAAAGAGTTGAGATGAAGATGATTTTGGAAACAGAAGAGACTCTGTTTTATACTAAAGGGGGCATCCTTAAACGGTACCCTTAATAAGCAGATTATGACCCATGTGCAGTGTTGGAAAAGCTGCTAAGCTGGGTAGGATTTCACAGTCTGCAGAGCCTCTTCACTGGCCGCTGCAAATGTGTGGCATTGGAAGCCACCAGAGGACTACTCCTCGTGTGACCATGTCTCCATGAGGCTCAGAAAAACTCCTTTCCTAAAGGAACTGAATAAAAGATTATTCTTAAATGGTACAACTGACTGAGATTACAGGTTTTGTTTTCTATATGTTGTGTGTAGAAAAGTGTAGAATACTAACGGGGGAGAGAAGGATGTCTTTGGAGATTTCATTTGTTGTTTTACGTGTTTTCTTATTTTCTTCTTAATTTGTATGAATAAACTTTTTTGTAACCTTACCTGTTTTGCTTTCTGAGTTCTCCTAGTCATATATAAAACTTGTAAACATCAAAACCTTTACATTAATGTTAGGAAAATAAAAGTGATCAAACTGCACACAGAACTAGAAATATTGCAAGAAAATAAATCGTATTGTAAAAAATATGAATATATATATGACTTTTAAGTTATTCACAATCTGCTCGAAAATATTTTATCAGATGATCTGTACTGTCACTATTCAACACAGTTCTTACTGCAAAAATCCAAAAATTAAGAGAATTATTTGTAACTGGACATTGAAATTCACTCTGAACCAAAAATTTTCACAACTATTTCTTGTGGTGGTGTGGAACACAATAATAAAGACAGCTGCTTGTTCAGCATTAGATAACAAATTGTGGTTTATTTTGAAACCAGCTTGTCACACAGCTTACCAAAACCACATTGAGCTATAAAGGAGAGTTATGGCTCCAGAAGTGCCACTTTAATTTTTGTAAAGCAGATTTATTAAAACATCTCTGCTTTCTTCCCATTGAAATACAAATGAACACTGAAGAAAACTCCAGGTAAGAAAGTCTGAGCTCATCTGAGATTCTGGAAATGCAGGACAAAGCCATCAGCAAATACGGGCACAATAAGGGAGACACAGTGACCACCATGGAGTCGGAGCGGGAAAAGAGAGAGTTTAATTTTTCTTTCAGCTTATATAGCTTTTTAGAGAAGAGACCACATTGGAAGACTGAGGTTCAACCTCTTGAATTCTACTGGTCTTAGAAAGTGTCCATCAATTGTCCTTCCTGCAGAAAGGAGTGTAAACTATATAGGTAACTACAGGAAAACATTGCTTTGTTTTCATTAAAGTGTGTGAGAAAATTCTGGCTCCAATCTTGAAGGCTGAAAAGCAGGACGACAAGCAAACCCCTCGATATCAGCAGAGATAGGACTTCTCTCTTATCTGAATTTGTGGCTTGGGCTCTGAGTGAGAGACTGTTAACTGTAACCCATGTTTCCAGTCTTCCTACAGTTTGGCTAAAGGGCTCTGTTCATGTGGTGCATTACAGGACACCAATATCTTTAAAACAATATTATTGTGCTGTGTTAATAAGTAATGAATTACCATCCTTTGGCATGGCCTTCAAGTGTGTTAATATTCCTGGGAAAAAACACAAGGAAAGGATGTCTGTCTCCTGTAATTTGTCATCATATGATGTTCAGTAGGGAAGGCTGAAAGTCTCCCATGGTCACAGGACCAGACAAGATTTTGGGGGAATTGAGATTGAGGCAGCTTTCCTTTCAGAGCACGTGTATTGTCGCAAACGGACACAAACAGAAGAGACGCAGGTTCCTTTAGAAAGTGGTCAGTGGGTGCTCCTTTATTGTGGGATGAGCTCCTCTTTTTACAGAATGTCAGAGGCCAATTTGATTGGTAACACAAAGGTAAACTTTTCAATCAACTGGTCATCCCAGAGGGACATCAGAAGAAGGTCCCTCCTATAAGAAAGAATGTAAACATCTTTATATTTACAAAACATTGTTCTTCTGTTTACCAGAAGAACGCCTGGGAAAGAACCCTTCCAAGATCAAAACATCCCAGACATGAAACTCAGGACTACAATATATGACTAAATTATCAAAAATTGTGTCTCCCCAGCAGAGACTGGAATTGGTGGATATCTCAATTAACATCATAGGTAAGGTATGAGAAAAATCAGACTTTTTACTGAATGCGTTTAAGATGTGTCATACAGCCCTGGCAGCTCCCTGGCTCAATAAGATGTGATGTTCTCAAGGCAAAGGTTCTCTAGATCAGTGAGCAAGGGAGAAATGGAGAGGTCTTTGCCTCTGAATTCACACAACACTCTGCTGCCACGGCTCTTTCGTCCATGAAAGCAAACATTAGCCCAGAAAGCAAAAAAGTGGAGAGATCCTGACCTCTTATTCTTTCTATCAGTTTTCAAATGCCCTGCTTTCAGTCTCAGTTGTACCAACACCAAGCTGCAATGTTATCAGCCCAGACTGGAACTGTTCTCAGCCTAACCAACCAGCCGTGAATGTCTGACTATTTGTTCCTTACTGATATCCCATTCTATTAGTATAATACAGGCAAACTTCTCTAATATTTACCTTGTTATCACCTATGTACATCTCTTGACTTCTTTGTTTGCCTTCCTCCCAGCAAATTTGTACAGTGTTCCCATGGCTCCCAGCCCTTTCCCTGCTTAAGGAACACCATGCTCAAGGGGTGAGCTTGCACCAGAATCTCCACCTGTTCCAGAGGAACTCCGCAAATCTCACCATGGGCTTCTCACCCCCCTTCTCCACAGCCCTGAGATAACACTTCCCTCATGTTTTTTCAGTCCCAAACATATTTGAACCCCAGAAGTCTTGCTCCACCACAATATTTTTTTAAAACAATACCCCATGCATTGGGTGGCACAAAGCCCTCTGGGATAGCAGTGAAGCACCACGTGAGTGGGGAAAGATAAATCTGCTGTGTCCTAACTGTGCTATCTACCAGGAACATTCCCTATCATGCACCACTCCACACCCAGGCTCCCTCTAAAAGTAGCTAGCTGGGTTTTTTTTAGAGCCCATGAGTGTGTTTACATTACATTTATATTAGTTACCAAGGGCCTGGGACCCAGTAAAAAGATAACGAGGTTATCTGGTGGAAAGTTGTTAAACAAAATGTATAGCTATAAGGAAGACATAACTGGTTCATGATTCATCGTGGCAATTCTTCATTTTTTCAAGTGTTCTGGGATTCTAGTCCTCAGGAATTATAAAATTTCCCTTCCAACTGTAGCATGTCAACACCCTGATTCTGGCATATTTTAGGGTAAGCTTCAGGTGGAGGTGGAAGGGGAGAAGTGTGGATTTACAATAGCTGCAGACAAAACCCAAAGCAAATAATTCTCAGCTACATACCATTTAAAGCACTGTGTAAAATTAAGGAATGAACATTAATGCTAGTTCAGCACATTTACGTTGTAAAGTGTGGCTGGATAAGCTGCAGTCATTTGAAACACTGAATTATCTAATTGCGAGTTGAGAAAGGAAGTATTTTAAAGGAGCCCTAAATTCAAACAGACTTTGAGACCATTGAAATACATACTAGAGATGGATGATCCAATTGAGGAAAACTTAAAATAAAATCTTTTCAGTTTGAAGATTAGCTGAAGGTCTGAAAAAACTGTATTAAGGCTCTAAACCGTACTTCAAAATTAATATTAATTTTCAGTAAATATATGGGGGATTCTCTCTATACATTCTTGGAATGTGGCCATTTACTGGCAAAGGGATTGGCAAAAGAAAAGCAACTCTTGTGACACAAACTGTTTTGCTGCATCAGGGAAATCAGACAACAAAGCTGAGTGCATGATTTTTGCTGCTAGTTAGAACTGATTTCTCATGTGCTCTGTGTTCATCAATTGCTAACAGAGCCCCAGGCACTTCTGAGAGGAAAATGCTTGCTTTCTATAAAGAAGGACGAATGTTTCTGTCAACTGTTATTTTCTTCTTTGATGGTCTGGTTCAACTACTCCCACTGAGGGAGGAAGCAGCTTATTTTGATAAAGCACAATCCTGGCATGATCTCCATGTGTTACTGGTCAGGAAAAACTCATAAGCATGCACCTCAGTGCTTGTTTTAAAGAATTCCTTCCTAAATCAAAGCCTTTAGGAACGAGGGAATAGGGAGGTGTTGAGCACTTCTGCAAACCCAACTGGCTGGGCATGTGCTTAGCAAAGCCCCAAAGCACATGTGCAGCTCCAAGCCTGTTCAGCAGTGGATTTTTATTCCCTGAAAAGCTCAAATGGGGTGCACTCACAGAAAAAAGAGTGGACTTGATTCTACATTGATGGTCAGGAGTGTAAATAAGTGGACTGCTGAATTGTAGGCATAGTCAGGTGTCTAAGTGATGCCTGGTGGGGTGAAGGATTGCAGTAATTTTGCCATTTTTATCTGGCACAGAAACACCACAAAGAATCCTGAAGTTGGGCCACTTGTTATTTCAACAGAGTGTTCAAACTCCAGATTAAGACAATGCACACAATGAAGGAGGCACATCCACAGGAGACTCAGCTCTGTTCTTTGCACTGTCCCATGGGAAATATTCACAACTCCTTCTTTTATTCTCCCACAGCAATTTAACCCATTTCTCTTAAATTCAGCCAACACAGAGAAAGTCCCTTTTGCACCAAGGCAAAAGCAGTATGTTGTGGCCCATGGCTGGGCAAAGAAGCAGCTCTTCAGCTTCACATTTTCAATGTAATGCAGTTTTGTGGGAGCCAGGTGCTTTCTAAAGAAATAAAAAAATTAAAAATAACCAACAAAAAAACAGTCTTTCTTTTGGTTTTCAGTTCATAAAGAAAGACAACACACCTTGAAAAGGAATTAACACTAATTAGCAACTAAAAATATAAATTCTTCCTCCCAGTTATTTTCATTATAAGGAAAATGTTTAGAGACATGGGCAGCTGTGAATTTGCAGATGTACTCAATATATATTGTGAATAAGAGTCTTGAAATATCCACTGGTTATGGATTCATAAAGCCATTTGTGTATATATATTCATTAGTACTGTCCCGGCTCCTTTCATGTCTACTAGAAACCATCAGATTTGGTGTTGCTTAAGTTTTCTGTGATGTTCTGCTAAATTCCCATGCAAATAAATCTGTTTTGCTGATGTTTGTAAAGTTGTGTTTTAGACCAGAGATCTCAGAGCTGTCTTCAATAAAAAGGGGTAGAAGTAGAACTACTAATTTAGTTTCTTTAAAAGGCATGTATTTTCATGCACATTAAATCCATCTGTTTCTGAAATGTAAGTCTTTCGTCAGTGTGTAATTTGATAAAACCCAAAAGAAAGCCTTGGAGTTCCAAACTTGAAGCAGAAAGGGAGAGAAAGTGAACACCACCAAGAGCATAACATGGCCAGGATCTTTACCAAAGAATAAATTTTAAAAAAACCACTATATTTTTAGAATGTTAAAACACTAACAAACCACTCAGGGGATCTTGTCACAAATCTTCCATGCACTTTTAAACTACTAGGAAAAGGATAAAATTGTCCCATGGGTCTGTAGTTTGAACACTATTGCTGCAAACCAAAGGAGGCACGGGTTGGTGTTAATGAAATATTCAGTTCTGCTTCAAGTCTGTGTGTTTCTGTGATACACTGAGGTTACTTGTAATATTTTTAGATTCATCTTTATTTCAAGGGAGCTTTTATTTCAACACTTCAAAAGACACAATTCTAGAAAAGCTTTTGGATCTCAATGGCAGCTTTATACAGGCAGGGGCATCACCAGAGTGACTGCAGTTAGCTCCCTTTATCACTTCCATACTTCTGAGTGATACACCTTTTAACAAGTTTGTGTAAAACACTCCAAACACTCAATCCTGATTAATTTGGCCCTTTTTTGAAGGGTTTTTTTGTGAGAGAGAGAGAGTCAGTCAAACACCCCTACCCCAAAACTCCTTCAGAGAGCACGGAAATCATTAACTATGACCACAATGAGACTAGGCAGGGCTGTATTACAGATCTATTGTTGCCGTAAATTATTCCACAGATGCAAACAACTAATTTCTAATTAAAATATAGAAGGATTGATCAGACTTCACAGACATCTCTTTTGCTGTTTTCAACAGGAAGTGGAAGATTTCCACACAAACTAGAAAATCTTCAAAGCACACTGAGCAGGAGCCTGTAATTCACAATTTACATTACTTGGAAGATGTGCTGTGGTTTCATAATGTTTCTATATATATGGAGCCACAATTAGGGCTAAATATAAGAGCTACAACACGATTTTCATAGCACTCTTTTTTGTCATAACTGGGTTAAAAACCAAATGAAGGAACTGTCCTGTACTTGCTCCACACACATAGGAAAATAACCCAACTAATACCCCTTATTTTCTCTTCAAGTGGCTTATTTTGTCCACTTCAGTGCAAAAACACATGCTGAGAAATGCTTAGATGCATCTGGGGACATGTATGGTAGGAGATCACAGTGTTAGCCCTTGACATTCTGCTTTTGGTTCACTTCAGATTGAAGCTCTTTTGTATCCCTTATTTGCACTTCTTGCAGGGAAAGGGTCATCTTTCTCCAGAGAGTCTCTTAAAGCTTCTGCAACTCTCCCACTGGTGTCCCTGAGAAAGGATTCCCCCGTTCCCACTGTGGATTCCTGACATCCCTTTTGCTCACCTCTGAGCATTCAGGGGTCAGGTACATTGGCAAGAAAATCTTTCTGCAGGGAAAAAAAATAAACAGTGGATGAGATTGGATCTTGATGGGCATGGATTGTGGCATGAAACCCTCCTAACACTGTCAAAACCTCTTGAACATAAAGGAAACTGAAAAAGGGAATTCCTATATGTGCCTCACAGGAAGGATCTAGAGTTCTGCCCCCATAATTTTATCAGTGGGGCTGGGAACACTGGAAGGGACATTTTGCTTAAAGAGTCATATCAGAAGAAATTCCTTGGATAAATACCAATTTTAGAAAAGTGGAGTTCACAGATGCAAGAACACTTTGCCCCCTAAATTTGGGTTAACTATTCTGACCCGTTTGTTTGTTTGTTTGTTTGTTTGTTTGTTTGTTTGTTTGTTTTTACCCCAGCACTGTTAACACCTTGAAGGGGCTGGCAGGTTTAATATCAACAACTTTTTGGATAAGGACAAGTCCTTGCTGTAAGTAAGATTCAGGTAACTTGGGTTATGTTACATCCAAGTACTGTTTGCAAGGAAAGCACAGCAGTGAAAAACACCTCTCTCTGAAAGTTCTTTATTGGCAGCGATTATGATGTGTCTTTTAAGTGTAAAAGGGTAGTATTGCTGTGGGTACTTGCCTTTAGCCACTTCAACACATTTCTCACAATATTTGCCAAACAAACTGTCCCATGTTTCAGCCTGGACAGAATAAGGACTGCCTCAATACCTTTATTATCTTCTCAGCACACTGGGTACCTCAGACAGGTCTGCAAAGTAACAAGTGTTGATTTCCATGCAAGGGCTGCAAATGAAGTAAGAAAGATCATAAACATCAATAGCAAAGGCAGAGGTTGTAAAATGGGCAAACAATTAATTTTATAATTCTCTTATTGTCTACAGGATGACTACAAAATGAAAATATCATTTTACATTGCATTTCAGTTTAAATTCATTTTTGTCTCACCATTCTCCTATGTCAATAGACTGATCTCTGGAATAGGAGCAGAAGAGATTATTTAAAACTATTTTTCTCACAAAAACATGTCAGTTTCTATCCTTCTTTTGCAAATCAGAAGAAAAGATATTTGACTGTGAAAAGCAAGAAGACATCACACAGCAAAGTGATGTCTAAGAGGAGATGTCCTCCTTTCATTTCCCCGGTCTGAATGAGACAGACAACACATGAAAATCACATCTACCACCATTATTGTATCACTGAATTTCCTATGGCCAACTCATTTGGAGAATCTTATTCCAAATGCCTTTCTTAGGCTGAGATGGTTGTACTGCAAAATCTTAATGGGAAAATGTCACTGAAAGGAAAATAGTCCAACAATTTGCAGACAGAGAAACTTGAAGTCATGTGAAATTAATGGTGCCCATATATGTATTGTAAAATATAACTGATGTCCTCAAGAAGTGTAAAAGATTCCTCTAAAATTGTTGCAGATAATTCCTTGTACAATGAACATTTGTTAAACATGCATTCACGGCTTGCTTATAACAAATAGTCCATTATTTAAACCACACAGAGAGACAAATATCTCAAAGAATGGCATTTTGTAATATGCTGCTTATGAAAATATTTGAAGAGAAAGGGCACAGTGCTGTAAGGAACACTGAGAGGAACAGACCAGCAATAAGGATATAACATGGAAAAACAGGTCCTCTCTGTGGGAATGTCACATGTGGCACTTGGAGATTGCTGTCTCTCATTTTTGCTTGAAGAACAATGTCTTTATGATGGCTCTTTTCCCCTCATCATCTCCCACCAGTCCTTAGACAGATGATCAAGCAGACCTTCCTCCTATTTTCTCCACCCAGCAGAGAGATCATAATTTCTGACAAGAAAGGATGAGTCAGGGAGGAAAAGCTTCATCCTTCCTCCAGGTATTGTGCCCGTCTTTGCAAGTTCTCAGGTGCAAAGACCACTTGATTGCCCTTTCTGTAGTATCCTAAACAGTTTGATCTTCCCTTAAGACTCTCACAGCCATCTAACTCTGATTACATTGCCGTAATCATCTTGAAACAAATCACTTATCCTTCTACTTTCCTTCTCAGGAAAAAAAAAAAAAAAAAAAAAAAAAAAAAAAAAAAAAAAAAAAAAAAAAAAAAAAAAAGCCTGACAAGGATTCTGTTTCACTCAGACTCTAATCAGAGTTGGCTCTAGTTTTTAAAATATGTAAATAGAGGCAGAGATTTGCTTGCACTTCATATCTTTTCCTACCTTTGACAGAACAAACTTATTTCCAAGTTCATGAAATAATTCAAAACCTATGGTACCTTTTCCTCTTTGCCAGAAGCATAAACCCATCCAGTTACTTCAAGAAGAAAAAAACAATCAACCATCCAACAAAAAAAAAAAAAAAAAAAAAGAATCCCTCTAGCACAGATAAAAAACTAAATCAAGCCATGGGTCCTTTATCCAATGAGCATTTCTGATCATCTGGGGTTGCTGCTTTTAACCATCATTTTCTCTGTGCACACAAATTGATTGCAGTTTTTTCCACATCACTTTCACACTGTGAGAGCACTTGGATGTTTTTTCTTAGAACTGACAGCTAATCTCAGTGCCAGGAAGTTACTACTCCAATGATCCCTCCACACATATAAAATCTTCTCTTTGGCAAACACATCTTAGGAGGACAGGCAGATTCAAACACGGAACAGCCATTGCTGCAAGTAGGTATGATTCCCAGGGAAAAGCTTATTTTCACAATACCACAAGCATTCTCTTTGAGCAAGTGGGATCACAGATCAGACGTGGGGAACCTCATAGAAGAGGAAAAGCTTTACATCATAGAAAACATCACCCTTGGGACTGAAATGTGGATATGGGAACGCTTTTTAAGGGAAGGATTTACAGCGCTGTCTTTATGAGAAAGTGTTATGTTGCTTTGGAAGCATTCTGCCTTAAAAAACAACTAAGGCAAATTCACATCCAGCAGCTTTACATACCCTTCCAGTTCTCTAATAACAAAATATCATGAATGAGCCATTTCATCCATTTCACTTCCTCAGGAGCAGAGCATCCAAGCATGTCCATCTCCACACACACCCACAGATACCACCTGCCAGGACCTGGGTACTTTATCTTCCCTCTAAGTGGTGCCCTTGGGGACACTCCATTCCTGCCCTTGTCACATCTCCAAGGCAGGAATGTGTTTCTAATCCACATTTCCATTGGCCCTAATGTATTAGAGTTTTCATTGTCAGATAACTTTGCTATTTCATAATTCAAAAATGCTCAAGACTTTAAACATAAGGAAGAGCCAACTTACTTGAAAAGTATAATTTTCTGGCAACTGACAGAAAATTGTAAACATTATGGAGGTTGGAGAGGGCAGGTGTTGAAACAGTTTTTTTCCCATCATGAGCCTCATATCCATCAAGTGCTGATAAATATAATTGCTCACAAAGACAATTCATGGTAAGTAGAACTGAAGAGTGCATTTGTACTGTCGTTAGAGGAACACTGGGAAGACAACAATGCTGAGGACCATGCTGTGTTCAGATATCAAAATGGAGAGGGCCTTGGAGAGGTCTCAAAAAGACAGAGAGGGCTCCAGTGTTCTAGACATCCTACATGAAATCAAAGGAGGAGCAGATTGCCACAGTGAATCAAAGAGGCTTCCTCTTCTCTCTATTCTTTCCCGCTGCATGCTGCCCACCTGAACTGGGAAAGATGGAAAAGAAAAACAAAGCAAAGGAGGAGCACTGCAGAGTTGTTTCCTTAAGCAAAGCTCAGCTCACAGCACCTCCTGCCCTGCACAGGCAGCTCTAGGGCAAGAGGAAAGAAAAATCAGAACGGAAAAATCCTTACAATAGGTCACACAATCAATCTACAAAACATTTTCTCTGGTTCTGTGGTTCCATGTGTTCTCCCAGAGCCATATTAAAAAAAAAAAAAATGTAATTAAGAGATGGCAGAGGCTTCAGGCTAAGCCAAGTCAAGCAAAGATGAATCTGTCTCTGATTTAAACCTTGAATTGTTTACGGGAAACATTAAAAGCATAAGGAAGAAGAGGAAAAAAGAAGGAAAAATATCACCAGCAGAACCAAAAGAGGTCTGAGGGGACCTCAAATATTGTAGGTCACCCTCAGGTTCTTCTTTTTATTTAAGGAATCTTCAAAATAAGTACAACCTATTCTTTTAAAACTCTCTAAATTAAAAACTGAGGGTCTGAGTAATTTTTTATTTTATTTCTGAATTCTTCAAAGGCACAGGTTCTTTTTAATACCAAGACACAATAGACTAAAACCTCAACAGGGCAAGAGGATCTGAAGTGCACCCGCATTTTGGCTGAAGTAAGGTTATGTCATTCTGCTTGTGAACGCAAACACTGCTCCAAGCCAGCTGCACACAATGGAGGTGTGATATGTATGGATTTCACAGCACACATTTATTGTAAAAGCAGAGTTCTGAGACTTGATCTCTTCTTTTGGATTTATCAGGGGCAGTGTGACACTTGCAATCCTTATAAAATTTCTACCTGAAATTAACTACTTATTTACAGATTTATTCAAGAAGTTAATGCTTCCTGATCTTGCATATACATTTTTCCTATTATCACCTCTCAAAAAAATTTTCTATTACCCTTTGTTATGTTTCATTTTGCTCATGTTATATAAGAATGTAGCTGCCAAGTCACTAAGAGGTTTGGACTTTGGCCTTTTATAGTGGAAAGAAAAAATAAAAAGGCTGCATTTCATTGTAAAGAATCAAACAATGAAGGAGGAGAAGAGAAAATTTTTCATAATGTAAAATGACATCAGTGATTACTAAAAAGTTATTTCTTGAAAAGGAATAACTATGCAGAAGTTAGGTCCTACAAACAGGTCTTCCTGCAAAATATCAGCAAGATGAGAAAAGCTCTTTGAACATAACATTTATTTTTCCTTCTCCAGCACAAAAACATGGTAATATGTTGGCTTGACACTTCTAAATGACCAACAAACACAAGAAAGAAACCATTCTGGCATATCATAGTTTAAATGTACCTGACAGTCCTAGTTTCAGAGCCCCCTGAGGCAGATTGTGTGAAAATGGCGTAAAAGTGTCATTGTTCTCAAATAGGTTGTTGATCAGAAAATACTTGGTGGAAGGAGGGATTCCTGGAAGACCTGGGGAGAAAATGTGGGCCCATGGAACCAGGAATTCCTCAAAGCCTTAGAGAAAAAAATATGGACCCATTTAACCAACGATTCCTGCAAGCCTTAGGGAGAAGATGTGGGCCCATGGAACTGACACACAACACATAACCAAGAGGGACATTTCCTGCAGTGCTGCAGAAAACACACCCACACCACTCAAAGGCAATGAGGCAAGGATTCACTCCTGGCCTGTGCTTGGTAGCCAGCAAAGAGCTCCACAGCCGACCCAACCACAGGACACGGCAGGGGATGCCAGGGGCCTTGATCTTCCAGAGTCTCTCCTTTGGCAGAGCACAGGGCTGAGCCTCTGCTGGGGGTGGTTTTGCAAGTACAAAGTCAGGGCAGAGAAGAATGTGAGAGTGATTCAGTCTTCATTGTCATGGTCTGTGCAGCAGGCGAGCCCTTCCTGCTCAATGTTGCACTTCACCAAGGCGGGTCCAGCCCGCTGTGTTGCTCAAATAGCAGTGCTAGTCTCTGCTCAATCTTCTTGTCCTTCAGCATCCTCAATACACATGATGCTTATGTAGAGCAGTTGGTGATAATTCAGCATGAAGAAGCCAAAGCTGAAGGGATGAAATAAGACTTATGTGCATTTCGAGTTGTGTTCTTCCTACTCAGGAAAGAAGCAGCATGAATATCTGCTTAAAGTAATGATCAGGATTTCAGTAATATTTTCCCTCCAGATTCCACAAATATCCTCCCAAATGAGGACTTTAGGGATTTAGAAGCCTTAATTTTCAGGGAGAAAACTTAATTTGGTGTGTTTCTCTGTAACTCGTACTCCTGTCTCCTTCTGGGCTGGAAAATGAAGGAAAATAGGGGAGCAGGTAGGCGGAAAGGAATTAAAAAGTCAGAGACTTATTTTTCCTCAGACTTGTGTGTTCACATCAAAACTTTTGTTTTAAAGATTTGGAGGACAGAATATGCCGGTAAAAAAAAAAAAAAATACTGAGAAAAATTCTCTTTTTTCTTTGGGAAGTTGTTTGGGATAACAATTACTTTTGTATTAAACACTTTTTATGTTTCCATCTAAAAAAGACAGGACAGTGTGGGAGTGAAAGAAATCTGGTGTGTTTCATCACAGTGAAGACAGCTGAAGTGAAAAAGGTATTTTTGGCAGATTAAGAATATGCAGAAATTTGGTGCCCAATAATTTTTGACTACTAGCATTTTAGCTTAATGGCTGTTTTGTCCAAACAGAAATGCTTTGGTACCTCTCTCATCACCCCCATTTCCATCATATGGCCATTTCCAAAATCAATTAAGCTATTTGGGCCATTCTTTGATTTAGAGGATTTTCTTTAATGAGGAGCAGGAGCTCTAGCAAATGATGCAGACCTGAGCCAAGGAGTAGGGAGAGATCTCCACCTCTTACAGTAGCAGCTTCAGTTTTAAGGGATCCAGGCATTATTATTATAAAGTGTAATGTTTCTGCCAGCCTCTGCAAGGACCATCAGTGACACAGAGCAACAGCAGCTGGGCAGTCCACTCTGCTCCCTCCCTACAGAGCTAAACTCTAGGAAAAATGGAGGAATGGAAGAGAAGGTAAGCACTGAATTACAGCCATAAACCAAGAAATTCATAAAGCAAATCAGAACTTGGCCCTATCAGCATTGCTTTACTGAAGGGGGGGGAGGGTGCTTTCCTCCTTAAACCAGACCTGTTTGCTAAAGTACCAAAATACACTTGGCTGAAATAAGGACATTATATTTGTAAACATCTAGCTCTGGAAAAAAACCCCAATTTTTTAAATTTTATTTGTTGTTGTTTGCTTATCTTTGATGGGGAACATAGGAAAAGCAGAAAAAAACATAAGCAGGAGTTTATATTTCACCTTCAAACCTCCTCTTACTTGACTGAGCTTGTTCCTGTCCCTTTCAGCATCATTGTCACATTTATCAGTTTATTCAGCTGTATCTAAAGCCCTCTAAAAGAAAAAGGAGTGTGAGGAAGTCAATGTGGTTAAAGAGAAAAAATTCAAAAAGCTGAAATTGTTTCCAGGAATAGAATATAAAGGGGAAATTAACTGTGGCACAAAAGCAGAAACAGGCAGAAAAGAGGACAAATCATCAAAAGGTCTTGAGTGATTTATTATGTCCTCTTTCTGTGTGATGAGGTGCAGAAGACTCAGCAGTCAGTAGGTCTGACTGACAGCCAGGGAGATCTGAGCTCAGGGTAGAGTGTAGAGGGTAAATGGGTCCTGTGCACCACCATGGACCGCTGAAAACCAGGGTTTTGCTCTCAAGAAAGCTCTGTTTTTTTCTGGGAAGGAGGAAGAAGTGAAAGGGGCACTCACTAGAGCATCTCTCCAACACTGAAGCTGCTGTGAAAAAATTTACAGCACAGGCTGATGAAATTAACAGGCAGTGGGCATTCACCAAGAAATACAAAGGATGAACAGCTGAATTATAACCAGTATATGTAATTTATCACTTCAGACACTTTTGGTACTCGAGGACCGAAGGTGGACTTTTTTTAATTTTTTTTTTTTTTTTAAGATTGTAGGAAAATACAGGCCTGTCAGCCAAAACACAAAGATGCGTTAAAGCACAGAACCAGAAGGCACCTGGATAAATAAAATCTAATGGAGAAGTGTTAGCATGACTTCTGTAAAGAAAAACCTCTTACATGCCTTTGAAGAGATGAGCAAACATTTGCAAAAATGTCTTTCACGTGATATCATCTGCTTGGATTTCTTACAGCTCCTGACAAATCCCTTCACCTGAGCCCTCTAAGCAACCATGGCACAGAGAGGATAGTCTTGACTGGTATGGATATTTCATAAAAAGGAATCAGAAGAATTGGGATTCTGTAAAGGTCACCCCCCTACAGTGACCTGTGCACTTTCACACGTCCAAACTGACCTGGAAAACAGGAGGTGAGCAAGCAGGTAAAGTTTTCTGGGAGATACAGAGCTCCTCATGGCAGTAAGAATAGCAGTGAAACATCACAGTGAGGCCTGGTGGTTTTATGAAAATGTCAGCTTAGTGTTTGGCAGCATCTGAAAAAGCAAATCAAGTGTTGAGAGCTGCTAGGAAAAAAATTAATGCAAAGTGAAACAGATGACCTGGCCATGTAGCCGTGCAAATCTAGGGCTTGCCCATACCTTACTGGTATATGCATTTCATAGTTGTGTTTCAACTTTATCAGCTAGGCAACTGCAATACTCTTCTGCACCTCTCTGAACAGGCCTGCTGGAAATGTGGGTGTACAAGAAATTTTCCGTTAAAAAGGTAAACTAATAACCCCTTCCCAATGCTGTACACAGGACTTCCAAAATCAGAATGATTTAAATAATATTTGTTGATCCTTTTTAGTCAGAAATGTAAAGAAAACAAATGTAACCTTTTTTCTTTATTTTGCCTGTCTTCGAATAGAAAAATGGGAGATAGGAAAGGCAAATTATAATAATACTAAGAAAACTTAAAATGCTTTAAGTAGTTTTGTCCAATGGAAAAAAAAAAAAACTTTTGTCAGATGGTTCTTACATCAACAATGCTGTGCATTCTGAACATAACTGCAAAAACTGCAGAATGAATCTTCTTTAGAGATGCCAGAAAACCAGAGAGAGAGACAAGACAAGCAAAGCAACACCAGATTCTCAATCAGAACCTTGAGATATGATTGCAATGTCATTGATACCAATCCACAGCAACTGAAGAAAGCACCATGAAGATGTATCACTCTGACGAATATTTCCTAAGGACACATAGTGTGAATTTCATTGCTTTCACTGCTTTTAAAAATGGATTGTGGAAGCACTGGAAAAGAGTTGTCCATCTCATGACCTTGTGAAGCTGACCTCAGGAATGTTAAGATTTGGGAGCTGACAGCTACATTTGATAACATTTTATAGCAAAAAATGTCGGTGGTCAAGCATCTCTCTTGTTTCCTACTTACTGGAAGGAAAGGAAATATGTAAGATAATATTAAAAAAAATCTTAGCTACTAGTATTGGCTAAAAATTAAAAGAATTCTTAATTTATCTAATGGTATACTATTAAAAAGGCTGATAATAAAGCAGTAAGTTAACTTTTTAAGAGGATTGCACAGGTGAAAATAGCTGCATCCTTCAGTGAAGAGCCTATTCTTCTCTAAATTCTGCACCCACCTCCTTGGAAGGTTTAAGCCTGGATGTCTGTCAAAGACTATGTGGAATCTTATGTCACAAAATTTTGGTTTTATGTTTGGTTTAACTTTCTCTTTGCTTCTCAACCTTCACAAACTTGATTGCAAATGGGATATAGGTACCTGGCTTTCAGGTTTACTAATAGGCTTGTGCTTTAATATAATTTAAAGCTATTCCCATGTGGACCAAGCACAGACTTTCTCAGTGCCTCCACCCACACTGTCTTCATTTTTAAAGGGCCATCTGGATTTTTCTCTTTCTCTGCTCTCACAACCTCAGCTGACAAAATTTCTGGACTGTTAAATTTGTGGCTGCCTTTGCATCCAAGGAATTTTGCAATCAGCGTGTGTAGAGGAAGCAATTTCACACAATTTTGTTACACGAAAACAGTGTCCAGGATGATCCTGTGATAATGATGGAGTTGCTGTTTCTTTCAGAAGCAGAAAGCAGACTTTTTTTCCCTTCAGCAAAACACGAGAGAAAATAGTGTCTGTTACCACTCCATATGCAAACCCAGGAATATAAATTTTTCAACAACTCGTCTGCATACTGAATTCCCAAAGGTTAAGCTATGAGCTCCAATCTTCCCCTTGCCTTTCTCCACACAACACAGGTATGCTGTCCCAACATTGCTCCAGTAGGTGCAGCTCCTTCACAACCCACATGGAATCAGTTTCTTTAAAAAGAAAGTTTAAAAAAAAAAAAAAATCTTTGTATAGGACTTTGTCTTTTCTCCGGAAGTGAAGTGACTAAAGCAATAGGCATTTTGGGCATATTCACCACTCTCCTTGGAACACGTGAGGCTGCTGGAAACTCTGTGTCAGTTACCACATCCCGTGGGGATGAAATGCCAAGTCATTTGTAAATGCCAGCATTCTCAACCCTGCTATAACTATTTACTTGCCTTTCTCTCTTGTTTTTTACCCAAGCCAGTCCCCAGCAGGGCTTTACCTTGCCCTCTCCTTGCTGGCTGCACTGAGCTCCATAGGCTCCTTAGGTGCCTCTCCCTCTTTGACTGGCACCAGGAACAGGAAACCACTCCAGCCCTTTGAGTGAGCCTAAGGCCCTCTTGTTGAGGGTAACAAGAAAAGAAACAGCCCAAAATAAACAAAAAAGAAACAGCCCAGCTCCTTGAGGATGATTCTCCTCACCACTCACCTCATCCAGCCTCAGCTGACTTCTCCCCCAAACCCCAGGCTCCCTCCTTAGCTGCATCCACTTTTTGAAAGAGTTGAAGCCTCAGAGTTGACTCAACACACTTGATTTATGTAGATTTGGTGAGGGGGAAGCACTGTCCACTACCAGAGTTGTCATCTGTCCCATCCATCTGGGAGCCACTGAGGCTGACCTGAGATGGATGAAGCAGCCCATGGCCTCTGTCCTGGCACCAGACCTGATGTCCCAGGCCTGCAGGCCTATATCCACACCTTCCCTAGGGCACACATTGAACACAGATGTTCCTGTGTTCATACCAAATGTGGAACTGATGGAGGAGATATGACTGACACCAAAGAAGGCTTCACACATCAGCACTTTGTTATCTAAAAGTCTCTCATACTTTTTCTGTGTAGCCTCTCATGGGTAGCTCTGGCTCTTTCTCTCCTTCTCTCTTCCCTCTGCAGTTCCAGCTGGCTCCTTCCTGCCCCTATCAGGACTGCCTAACCCTGTCTGTCCCTCACATGACCCCCTGCCCCTTCCTCCTCACAGCAGGGCCATCAAACCCCAACTAACCCCCTACCAGCTCACTCATTCTTTATCACACCCATTGCTGTGAGGGCAAGGCTGTTCCCACTCTTGGGCAATTAACACGGCTGTATTGTATTGGGGCAAGATGCCTTCAGCACTACCTCTATCTCTACTTCTCCCATATGGAACTGCTTGGAGAAACTGAAAGCAAACAAAACCTCATGCTTTTTACCTGCTCTCTGTGAAATAGTAATTTCTGTCTGACAAAGTAAACCAAGGGTTTCTTCACACTTCTGTTTCAGGGAAACACTTCGGGTTTAGGACACTTCTGTAAGGCAGCCTCACCCCAAGGTCAGCACTGCCGTCACAGATGTGCTCTGAGGCCAGAGAAGGAGGATTGAAATGCCAGTTATTTCCTTGGACACATGCAGGAAATGCACTTTATCTCAAGAAGAGCTGGACTCTGTCACAGGGTCAGAGAAGTAGCACCAAGACATCTCCACCTGGATGAGGTCCTGGGAGGCCCAGGAGCCTTGTGGGTGAGGCAAGACATGGTCCCCTTTTTTCCACATGGTAAAGTACCACCCTGTGGCCTCCCTCTAGAGACAATTGAGGTCTCACCCATGCAGCAGGGACAGCCTGGCTATTTTTGGGAAGGTACCACAGCTGAGGGAGAGATGCTGTAGCATTATGGATTGCAAATATGGGACACAGCAGTATCATCACTCCTTGGAGAGGGAGGAGACTGATGAAAAGAAGACACAGATCTTCACCATGGGCTCATTGTGGGAGTTGCTATCTGATGGAAATGAAAGGCTGTGGTTTCTTGAAATGGGAATAAAACACCTCCCCCCACTGTTGTGGGCAGCTGCTAAAGATGAAGGCTTACAGCTCCTGTGCCCATGGGATGGACTGGGTAAAGCGGCTCCTAGAGAAAATACATGCTTTGAAATAATTCCTGACAAGAATAATTTATCTAGAGGATCAGAAATTTATCCATGCACACCAAGATGTGCCCTGAGAACTGAATCTGAGGTAAACAGCAGCTAAGAGATTAAATCTGCTTCTCAGAAATCCTTGCTACGCAAATCTTTCCCTTTCATCGCTGCCTCTTAGGTGCCCTCCAAACTCAGTTTAAAAGCCCTGGAAATTGGAGTGCCTGACCTAAAGGCAGTGGGAGAGGTCAGAGCTCCTACACGTAACGCTACTGCTCTCCAGAGATGCTGCTGCTCCACAAGGCAACAAACATTTCTGTGATGCTGTAGGCAGGAGCAGATAGAGGTAAGCCTCCTGTTTTGGAGAGGAGATAAAAACAATGTTTCTATTTCTCATTTACTGCTTGGAGTAGTGGTCCATCATCAAGGCTTGCCTCAGGATACCAGCGGTTATGAGATAGTCCTTTGTTTGGTTCCTAACCAGTGCCTTAATGTCTACAGCAGTCTGGAAGAAGCACAAATAATCCCATCCTGGCTTGGAAGGGAGAGAAATCTTGCATGCAACACTGAATGAACGTCCCAGAGAAGCAGTGACCAGTGATTCACTTTGAGTAATGCTGACTCACTTTCAATGTACTTTCCATGTGCACACGCACACGCTGAGAGAGTAAGCGAGAATAAATGCCTGATCTCAGGAAAGTTCAAACTAAATATTGTTGTAACCTTTTACTACACCCAGAGAGAAAAAATCAGTCTCCTTTTTATGGAGAGAGACTGTTTGGCAGAGCAGCCAAAACCAGTTGTTTTTGTTTTTACAGGAGTTTCAAGTCCAGAGATAACTGCTAAAGACAAGTTTTTAGGGTGTGTGGGACAGACCACAAAATTGCAAGTACTTAAAGCTCGGAGTACACGTAAACAAAGGCTTGAAAATGCTGCAGGGCCTCAGCATGCTCATCTGTCTTGGGGCATGGGACAAAGCTGAGTGCAGTGGCAAAGGCTGACAGCAGTATCTGCAAACCTTTGGGAACACTGGAGGTACTTAAGAGACTGAATCCCCCAGGCCAGTTCTTTAACCGTCTTACAAAATATGCCCTCTCTGAAACCTTCCCCATCCTTGAGGTGCAGGTACTGGGATGGAGGAGCATCAGACAATGCCCTGGTACTTCTCTTTCCCTTTACAGGTGTCTAGATCTGTCCTAGCCAGTGCTCTTCTCAGCTCCACTTGTTACTCATCCACATCTACTGCAGCTTTGTCAATGATTTTTTACCTTTTTTCTTCAGCCATCTGTAGTTTTACACAGAGACACAGAGACACACAGACACACTGCTGTTTGGGTACCCACCAATAGTGATACGCCTTTCTGTGCTGGCCAAAATCTTGCTGTCCCAACACAAAGCACTCTTTGGAAATACCTTCTGGGCCTGGGAAACATCTTTGGCCAGCTTACCAGACTTGTGGGACCTCTGTGCTGCAGCTGAACAGGTCTAAACACCTGCTGCTTGTGCCATCACTGCCAAAGCCAGCAGGAAGTGATAGGATATTCCCTTTGTCTCCCTGATAGGATGAGGCTGCACACAGACTGAGGGTCACTGCTTTATGGAATATTCTCATAGATGCCTTCATGCTTTTTGTGGTGTGGCAGGGGTTGTTGAGGTAGTGCTGCCTCTTTTTCCTGTGGTTCATTAATCCAAATTTAATTTATTGTGGATTGAAAGATCCACACTTTCCTGGGCCAGACTGGTCCCAGGAAAGTGCTAGGAGGCTGAAGAGATGGAACAAGATGCACCATTTATGGCAAGGAAGAAACCAGCAAGCTTTTAAGCCAGAGTCATGAGACTAAACATCTCTTAGAGGGCTGATTTAGAAGCAGATTTCCCCCACAATGGTACCACTGCCCCTGCAGTGCCCTTCCTGCATCCACAGGCCATGGATATATCTGGTTAGAGATAATGCACCAGCCAGTGCACCTGCAGGGGAGCAGAGTGAATCCCAGCAGTCCTTCATTATCTGCACTGTCCAAGAGGTTGCAATGGTGCCTGGAGGTAAGCACAGGTGCTGCCTGCCAAGGGAGAGGATGTGGAACTCCTGCTCCAAGTCAGGAGCCAGCAGGCTCTTCATTAATTTAATCAGATAGTAATAAATAATGCCAGTAATAATAAGAAAGAATGGTTCCAGATTATTAATATCAAAACAGATCCAAACTGCTGATACACAAAAACTGTCCCACTCCCCCCCCGCCATTCCCTGATTTTGTTGTGAAACTTCTTCACTGCCACGTTATTAAACAGCTTTCCACCTCCAGCTCCACATAGCATCCAAAATGTGATTGTTACTTTTTTTTCCTCCCCTTTTCTAAAGAAAAGTCAGTGACAATGCTCTGGCATTGCAATGGGGAAACTGAGGCACGAAAATTGTGGAGGACTGCAGGGGCCATGCTGACTTTACCGTGTCTCCACAGAGTGGCACAGGCTGGCTGTCACCCCCTCAGGATGGTTCAAGGCAGGCAACAACCAAACTGTGGATGAGGATGGATCACCAGGCTTTTCTTTGCCCACTTTCAGACGAGCTGCCCACAGCAGGGCTCTGCTCAAGCCTGTGCCCACCAGCCAGCAGCTGCCACAGAAATAAAAGTTGTCAACTGCCCCAGGTGCCTGTCAATAAGCAGAGATTTGTGTGTTTGGGACAGCAGAGGTGTGAACATGCCTGTGGAGTTGAGCCAATAGTGTCAGTGGGGCTGCAGAAGCCACTCTGTTCCCTCCAGCCAAGCCTCCAGCCCATGTTCTGCACCCCACCAGCAGCCAGCAAACACAGCTGGAAATCTTCAGGCTGGTGAGGTCTCCCCATGATGCGGCACTGCCCCTGCTCCTGGCTGCAGCCTGGGGAGACATGGCAGGAGGCTGGGGTGGCTGGGTCTGGCTCTCAAGTACTGCTGGTACTGGATGACCAGGGAATTCTCACCCTACACAGGAGCAGCAGGCTTGATACTCCAGTGGGAAGCTTTCTAAGGTGAGGATTTTTCAAGGATTTTGCAGAGGTCCTTCTTTGGAAAGAATGTGATCTGCCTCAACTCCCTGCAGATAATTTGCCTCAGAAGGCAGCCTCTGTGCTGGATTGTGCTTCTCATCCGATTCCCTCAGTGCTTTTGGCCTTTTCTGCAAAGAAAAACAGCAATTCAACCAGTCACCCTCCTGAGAAGAGATGATTTTGAGGAGAGGATGAGAGGAAGGTGCGTATGGTTACCTCTGACACTGTGGCAGGACTCTGCTGCCCCACACATCCAGGACCCCTGCAGGATGGTGCTGATCCCATGTCAGAGCTACAGAGAAAGGAAAACTCATACATGCATGATCTTTGCAAGCATCATCAACAGTGAGAGGCAAAATAGCTTTGAAAACATTTACTCATGTTTCCAGCCACTCCCAATACTGGAAACATCATCAATGATAAATAATACCTTTTAATCAACCTCGATTTTTTTCTCTTTCTTCAGGACAAACCTAGCCAAACTGTTATCATATTACAAATGTCTGTGTACTTTTGCCATCTATTTCTCCTCCCCATTATTTTTTTCCTTTGGTATTTTGCCTGCTTTGAAAGACTTGAGGAGGAGCACGGACACTTCCCAAGAAATTCAGCATTAAAGACTTCCATACAGACATCTTGTCGCAGGGCACAGGGGCTACATCAATATCATGTCTTGTCAACACCTGTCCTGCTCAGAATTTAAATTTCCAATTGTCTTGTTCTTGGGTGACTGCTTCTCTTACCTTTCAGTATCAGCAGAGGGGTGAGAAAGGCAATTTCTCTCAACCATTGAGCTGAGACCAGAAAGAGATTGTATTTAATACATAGCCTTCTCTCCCACTCCACTGCAGTAGTGACCACCTTATTTAGAAATCACTTAGACTTATACCCTAAGTGGAAATACTCTCTGATTTTCTAATTATGTTTATACACACAGAGTCAATAAACTGGAAACATTAAGGTCGTTTTCAGTACAGTCGGACTTACCTTGTTTAGAAAAATCTTTGAAACTGCCCCTCTGGTTTTAGAACTTAAGTACCTCATATGTGTCTCCTACACAACAACCTTCTCCATGCAGGGTTTTAGGCAATTCTTTCAATTTTTATCTCTGTCCAAGCATTTACAGATATTTAGGATATAACTCTAATATTGAATAGGTTTTGAACACCAGTTATCAGCAGCGTAGAGGAGGGAGAGCAAGGAGAGGATCCTTTGACACATTCATGGTGAGTACCAGGGGAAGGATCCCTTGAATTTGATTTGAGTAGCTCCTATTGGGGGTGGTTGCAATTGTGAACCACCCACCAGAGAAGCAGGGAGATGGTCAGGGCTGATTTGGTCACCTGTCAGTAGCAACTTTTACAGTGACCCATTTTTTTTCTCCAGGAAAACGCCTCCCATTCAATGGACCAGTTTAACAACAACCAAAAGAGATAACCTACCTCTTCTCCCCCACCAAGACCCAAAGAGCCTTCACAAGACCTGTCCATTTAACTGGTGAACAGCCCCCTCCAGTCCATGTGACCATCAGCTGTGGTCACCTGAAGTAACTCCAGCCTGAGGGCCATGCCCAAACTCCCTCATGGGATGATTTCCACCATAGCATGGCTGCACCCCCATAGTCCCTGCTGGTTTCCAGCATATTTGCAGAGAACAAGTAGTATTTTGGCATCCTTTCCTGCAGGGCATATGTTTGGCAGGGATTGGCCTCCTTAAATGCTAGATTGAGATATGCTGAGCACAACTTTCCATGACTTCAGAGACAGCTGTTTCACTATAAAGCACAGAAATTGAGTTTAAGCTTTCTAATTCCCCTACAAAGCCAAAATTTTAAGTAAAAAAGCAGGCTGGAAAGCATGGGAAGTGATTTCACTGTTTGTTGAATGAGTTGTTCAACCCTTCAGCACAAAGGGAAAGCAGTGAAGATGAACACATAGCGCAGCTCTATTTTACAGGTGAATCTCTGATAATGCATAGATGACACAAGCTGTAGTCCTAACCCATGGTAGTCTGTGTTGAAGGATTTTCGCCCATCTGAATTCCCTAATGACGGTGCTAAACAACATGACTGTGATGTGTGCATTTCCTCAGGCTAGGACTTGCCTTAAGACATCAAGGTGCCCATGAACAGTATCTCCACATCTCTCCTACAGATCTTTCCAAGCGAAGACGCCTGAAGGAGTTTCAGAACAATGCCATGGCAAAATTCTCCTTACATCTTCAGTAGCGTAACTTCATAGAATCAGAGAATGGTTTGGGTTGGGAGGAACTTTAAAGCTCTTCTCTTTCCAACCCCCTGCCATGGGCAGGGGCACCTTCCACTGTCCCAGGTTGTTCCAAACCCTGTCCAGCCTGGCCTGGGACATTCCCAGGAATCCAGAGGCAGCCACAGTTTCTCTGGGCACCCTGTGCCAGGGCCTCCCCACCTTCACAAGGAAGAAATATTTTTCCTAATATATGAAGCAGGTAATCTAAACCTACTTTCAGTTTACAGCCGTTTCCCCTTGTTCTGTCACTCTGGACCCTTGTAAAAGTCTCTCTCCATCTTTACTGCTGTTCAAGCACTGGAAAGCTGCAATCAGCTCACCCTGAAGCTTTCTTCTTTTTCAGGCTGAACAACCCCAACTCTTCCATCTTTTCCTCCCAGCAGAGCTGCTCCATCCCTCTGACCACCCTCATGCCTCCTCTGGCCTGGCTCCAGCAGCTCCAGCTCCTCCTTGTGCAGGGGATCCCAGACTTCAGGACTTCAGCTGCTGAACTGACGTGGCAGTGACACAACACCACTTGAGCCAGGGACATTAGGGAGCGCAGTACCACCAGGGAATTTCTATGTGTCCTTCAGGGAAGTTAGAATATCACTGTTAGGATTTTTCCTCATCCTTCCTTTCTTACCCCTCACCACTCCCAAATGTTTGCTGCTAACTTATTTCTAAGCCTTCAATTTGAATCTGGTGAAAGCCACTGTTTTGACTTAGGGTTTTTCATCTTATTTCCTCCTCTTGTCCACTGAAGTGGAGCAGAGAGAAGCTGGCTAGAGGTCCAGCAGCTAGCCAAGGTGAGAGGAAGTATTTATAGTTTCTCTTGGGTTTTTTATCTCAGGAAATGAAAATATTAATTTAGAACTGTTCAAATTCTTTTTTCTGTATCTCATACACTGGTAATGTTTTCCTCCTTTTGTGTACAAGCCTTTTTAGTATGATTGACTGCACTTATAGTCAGAGAAAATTATTATTTGATGAAAGATAAATGCAAACTTCTTAAATGCTTTGGCAATAAGCATGCAGTTTTTCCTTTCCTCTTTTGTAGGCTGGCAAAATAGGAAAAGCCAGTGCAGATTTGGTACTTTTCCCAGAAGAGATACTTCTGGTTTTGTTAAGAATGCTCAGAATGCTTAGATCCAATCATTCATCTTTTATTTCAAGAAATGATTCTCAACTGCACACCAGCCATGACCTGTGCCTGTGCTGAAGTAAGTCAAAAAATATTACCCAGGTTTTAAACATGAAATATGAAACTCAATTCATTCTTGCGAGAGCTACCCCGGCATTTGACTGACCACTTGAACATCAAGATGTGTATTTCCACTTGAGCAATTGAGAACTTATATTAAAAAGTGGAACAGCCCCCCAAGGGCAAGTTAACTACATATTCTAAGCTCTAGAAGTATTCCTATTCAGATTGTATTGAACTGAATGCTTCCAGGACTTCCAGTTCAAAAAAACCACACTGGAATCTGAGGACTGAATGTGCCTCAGCCAATTTTTTTCTTAAATCAGTAAGATTTATTATTTATTTCAGTACAGGTCTGTGTCTATACACAGGTTAAAGATGGTTGTTAAGCAGAATTTTTGTTTCTTTAGTTTCAAGTGTTAGGGGTTTTTTTAAAAATAGTTCCCCCCCCCCCTTTTTTTTAATGAAATTTTAAATCTGTTCGGCTGGTTTTTAGCACTTCTAATAATTTCAAACAGGATTTTGCCACTATATTTTAAAGAAGCCAGCACAGTCCTGCAAAACACTGGCTTTAATTGAATTGGTGTCTTCCTACAGGGTATATATCCTATAGGAAAATTTTTGTCTCATAGCATTATGAGGCTTCTGTTTAAGGGCTCAGTAATGCTTCTTCTTCATGCTGCAGCATGAAAATGCCTTTCCCCTACATACAGTGTGTCACACATGATAAACCCTTTAATGTTACAATTAACAGTAACGGTAATTCCAATTAATCCAGTAACAATAATTGCAAAAATCTATGCTTTTACATGGTGGCAACCATCAGAGTGAAAAGTCTCTACCCTGATTATAAAAGACTACAAGCAATTCCCCATGTTGTGCTATTTCCATTAGTGCAGACGTCAGTTTGGCTTGGAGAGTGCCTGCTTTAGGCAGGGTTAGACTGGTCAGGGAGCTGAGGAGCCGAGGCTGTGGCCTGGCTGTGCCTCCCTGTTCTTCATGTGACAAAACAGGGGCTGTCAGAGCAGCAGTGCCAAGGGCAGATCTAAGCTGTGACTGAGCCTGTTGTCAATCACAGTGCTCCAAAGACAGATGTTGCAATTGGTGGGAGGGGGAGATGGGTGAAGAGCTTGGCAGGACTTCAGCCTGCTCTTAGTCCTGGTAAAGACAGAGTTTCCACAGCCCAGTGGTTTTCCCAAGCATCAGGCTTGGGTTTCTTATTAAAAAGTCATCTCCTGACCTAAGTGTCCTTCTTGGGAATGCAGGTTCATCAGTAAGATGCAGCCTGAGCTGTGAGCTTCATGCTAAAAAAATTTGATTGCTTCCATCTGAAAGTTTGATCCTTCAGTTATGAAGACCATTTTAATTAGATGATATTCATTTCATTAACTCTGCTTTCAGAATATAAGAGTTTAACAGCAGGGACTGATTATTCTTTTCAGTGCAATGTAGATTTTTTTTTTTTTTTTTTTTTTTTACAATCCAGTTGGGAAATACTTTTGGGAAACACTTGTTCAAAACAAAACAAGACCCAAAAAAAAGGGATTTTTTCTAAGCCAAGAAATAATACTCCTAAAGAAATATTTTGGCTAGAGAAGATTATGTAGGGGTGGTACAAATGATGTACCTTTGTTGCTGGTCTGAATTCAGGATGATGAAAAGTGCAACAAATTGAAATCACAGCACACCATGGGGTAATTAGGACATGAACACAACAAGGAGTTTTCTGCATACACCCTCACTCATTTTGCCCATCTGTGCTTTCCTTCTTCATCAGCCAGACGCCAAGCCCCTTTGAACTGATGGCAAACTTTCCACTGGTCCACAGAGGCTGTGGACCAGATTCTTCAGGCTTGTAGTGTTTGCTCTTTCAACAGGTTGAAATGAAAACAGACAGAGGCAGAAGGGTGTAGACAACAAACCCCCAGACCTATGATGATAATTTGAGGTATTATTCTTTATTAAAAAAAAAAAAAATCCACCCAGAAAAACAACACACACCTTTTTATGAAAGGCCTTGTTATGAGAAGCTCTGGGCTGACACTTCAAACACACCCAATAAATAAATATTAAGTGTCCAGAAATGCAGCACTATCCAATGCAGCTGCCAGGGCAGAGCTCTTTTCCACTGCTGCTATTCTCCCCTTGATCATCCAAAATGACTTTGAAGAGCAGGGGATGCATCTTCCACTCCCTCCAGGCACTTACCAGCTCTTTTTGGTATTGGATCAGGAAGGGAAGCCCTCCCATGGGAAGGAGGCAGACTGAGCACAGCAGAGACAGGCTGCCCCATCTGGGAGTAAACCTGGGAGTGGGGACCAACAGAAGCCTCTTGGACACCACAAATTTTATTTGTTTTGCTTCTGCTGCAAAGTGTGGCTTATCAGGTGGTCAGGAGAGGATGGCCAGGTGGGGAACTGACAAGCCACAGTACCTGGCACAGGCCTCCCACTGATATCACTGTGTCAGCTTCAAACTTCATGGTCCTGGCTGGGGAAAAGGATTCCTGCTCAAGGCTTTTAAAGAGATGAGTCCTCTTCTTTTAAAGGCACCCTCCACAAGCTTTCAGGTCTACAGCCAAAGGCACACACAGCCCTAAACGTGCCCACGGGAGACAGGACCTTTCTGTCACCAAGGAGTGGCCTGGGCTGTGTGGATGAAGAAATCTGCCACAGAACCCCTGGCACTGGTGGGTGTTCCTTGATTTCCCCTCCTTCAGACTTCTGGACTTCCCCTCCTTCTTCCACTGGATTTCATTCAATGTAAGCTATGACTGTACAACCTGGGCCAAATGAAAAAAACTGTCCAGCAGACTTAAATTTTAATTCTTATTCTTTTGGGGGTCTTCTGTTTTTCAGTGTAAGTGTTTCGTTATGTTGTATGGCGCCTTTGCTCTAGAGGAGCTGTAAAAATAAAAGTGCTGTTACATTATGTTATTGTGGATTCTGCTTTTCAGCAATGCTCCAGTTGATGAAGATTTTGTCTGCTAATCTGGGTGACTGATAGCACTGTGATAGTCAGGACCGTGAGGAGAATGGGAACACACTACACCAGACAGTGAAAACCCAGCAGCCTTTACCACTGGAATTTGTGGAGCCAAGTTTCTGTCCTATAAACCTCAGGAGTGCCTCCAGCTGTAAGAGCACCAGCAAGAAGGCTGACAGTCCCTCAAATGCAGTAAACCTGGGTGAAATGTGAATGTTGCAATGAACAAGGTTGGCAAATAGCATGCACATCTTCATTTCTTCTGCTGGAGAGTGTGCAGAAAAAAAAAAATTAGGTTACTCTATGGTGTGATAGATGAAGGACCTCAATGTGGCCATGAGGACAGAGGTTATAGGAGCCCTGGGTAAGGTTGCACAGGTCACCCCTGCTGGTTCTTCATTCATAGCCTTTATTTTATCCCTCACATCAAATGAAGACTCTACAGCACCATGTATTTTAGCTGCATGCTCTGCCTTCAGCTGCTTAGAGTGATAGTAACCAAGTCCTGCCTGTCTCACACCAGGCACCTAAAGCTCAGGTGTTCCCATAGGGCATTTCCCTATTCACATGTTGGGGAGGACAGACACAGATGCGACATTCTCTGATGTCCTGATGAATCATGGACGGCAGGAAATGGAGGAAACTTACACTGCATGGGGTCTGTATGCTATAAATATGGTGTGAGGGGTGTTTTTCCTCTGCAAACAGGAGAAAACTTTGGATAATCTCCCATTAAGTGAGTGCAGATGGCCCCGCATGCAAAACTAGCTAAGATTCTCACAGACAAAAGAGTAAAAATTTGTTATTAAAACTGTGTTGAATGAAGATGTGATGTAGGCCTAAGCTGGGCCCAAACTACAAACGCCGTCCCATCATGCAGTTTCTATCAGGGCTATGTTACCTTTTCCACCCAGGCCAGTGGACCAACATTTGGCGTGGCCACCCAGCTGGATTTTTATAGGGGCAGCTCATATTCCTGACATGAAGTGCACATCCACGGAGTGTTTTTAATCCAGCTGCAGGAAGCCAAGCCTGCAGCTTGGCTGCACAGGTGCTTGGAGGACAGAATAATACACCATCACTTGGCCAGGAGCCATGGCCTGAACCTGGGAGCCCTGAGGCTGGGGCTGCTGTGCCACTGGCTGGGTTTATCCTGTACTCAGCTCCTCCAGCTTCCCAGCTGAGGGCTGTTTAGGAGGAAAGGGTGTTTCTCCACCTGTGCACACCCAGGAATATGGTGAGGGAGACAAGAGATGCCTTCAGCCCAAGGAGGGAGACACAGGACGATTTCCACAGAAACTAAAATGTCAAACCTCACCAGCACCATGCTGGTTGCTTTTACCTGGCCCATACCAACAAGAAAGTTCTCTTACAGAGCAGGGAGGGAGAAATCATCACCCCATGGAGACTGAGCCTGAGCATTCACTCTTTATCTCATCCAAAAGGTGTCAGGCTACAGGGGACCTCAGAGTACCTCAACAACCACTCCTGATGACAGCCTTGAAACATGATTCTTTCCTCTCTCAAATCTTTTCCTCTGGAGAGACCGTGGTCAAGGTTCAGACTGAAAGTGGCTCTCCTTTTGTGATCAGTTCTCACTATGTGGCCTCCAGTGCTCTTTTATTATGTTCTTCTCCTCTATTCTTCTCTGCACTTTGAAGTGCTCTTGCATGAAACAGCACAACATAAAATAAAATGACACTCATTATTAACACAAATAAAACATTTGGTTTCAATTATCTCCCCTCTCTCCAGTTGTGAGGAGTGAGAAATCACTCGTAAACCAGGCAACATTTTAAGAAATTGCAGATTTTACAGAGCAAGAGAAAGGAAGAAAAACAGGCCTTGAGATACTGAGATTGTCACAGACAGAAAAATTATAAGAGAGAAAAAGAACCTGGCCTGAGGTACTTGCAGCATGCATAGACAGAGCTGTATGGCCTGAAGATGAGAACAAAATTAAGCACCAAAGCAGAAGTGTCAATTAAAGCCTTTAACTCAGCACTGGCTGTGCCACTGACCTAGGGAGTGACCTCTGGAAAGCCACTTTGCCTCTTTGCTTCTCTTTCCCACAGAAGGTCCATTTGGCCTGTCAAAGAGAAACTGAAGGAAGAAAGGATCTCTTAGTGAAAGATTTCTTCCTGACCTCTCTCTATACTTCCCAGCTTCAGAAGGATATTTCTAGACAGAATTTCTCAAAATCTTCCACCACAAGGGAAAAGGTACACCTTAAAAAAAGAAACAAAAAACAAAAAACAAAACAACAAAAAACCCAAAACAAAGTGCACCAAAACCAACACAATAATTGTCTCTTTACTAATTCTGCTAATTTAAAAATAAATTTTCCCCCTTTTTATTTTGACTGATAATGTTGAACCTTTAGAAACAGATTGCATGGACTCTTGAATGAAGAGTAATAAAAAGTCTTTACAGTATGCAAAACAGGCTTCCATTCAACCTCAGGGAAGTGCAGTCCCATTATCCCAGGCTGTTTCATAAAACAGTTGCCCTGACAGCCCATGTCAGTATGGAATGCACTCAGCTCTGGGTTTTTTCATCCCTGCTTAAAAATAATCCCCTCTAACATGGGCTGTGATGCACTGCAATTGGCATTCTATAGCCTTGAACACATCTTGAGAAGAGGACCTCAGCAAAACCTCTCCAGGGGCTGTGGGACTCAGCAGAAAGATGCCCCTTTTCCCCACTTTTCCTTGAAATAGACACAATGCACCCCAAAGCTTGGTAGGACCAGAGTCAGATGTAGCTGGACTGAAAAATTTGCTATATGCAGGCTGTACCAGTGGGAAAAGGATTGGCTAACATGAGGATTTTGGATCCCTGAGAGGTCCCTGGTCTTTCCTGAGCCACAGCACAGATACTGTTTGGAAGTGCACAGCACCACAGCACACGGATGTTAGGAAGGGAGGGAAGCAAAATACAGCATGTGCTGTAGAAGAAACTTTAAGTAAGCTGAAAACTATTACTCATATGAGAACTAGAACATCCACCCAAGATCCCCTAGTTTTCTCCAGCAGTGCAAAAGGGACTGATAATAATAATAATTTTAAAAAATTAAAAAGTGATTTTTTTTTCTGAAAAAGTTTTTAAAAAAATTGCTTTGTGGCAGAAAGATAGTATGGGACAGTTATTTCTTTTTCTTTTGAAGAGAGTTTTTTTACTGTGAAACCAAGAAACTTTATGAAAATTGAGTAATTCTATGGGGAAAATAATATTTTTGTGGCTTTTTATTTTTTTATATTTTTGTGTGTGATGATAAAAGAACCTCTTTTTTTTCTGCATGCAACTTCAGCAAAAGTCCCAAAGAGCAATGAAGAGCAGATTTGCAGAGGGAGAAGTGCATTTGTTTTTCCTACATTTGGTGTCAACTTGCAGTGTTGAAAAGCAGATGAAAGCCCAAGGGTGGGACTAGAACATGTGCATTTTTTATCCTTTTTTATTTTTTTTTACCTTGTTCATCTCTCCAGAAGGAGATAGTATGATATTCTCACTTTCTTAGAAGTGGTATAACACAGGAGCAGTGGGACCAGTCTTTGGATAAAATCCCTGGAAGGAGAGACCTCTGCCCTAACTCTAAGAATTTGGAGCTTTGCTTCAAATGTGTTTTTAAGCACCCTTAGCAGCTGGGGTCTATGAGTCTAAGCAGCTCCAGGGGACTGCAGTGGCCACTAAACATGACATGCATGTGAGGTTTGTATCTGTTTGTCCATCTCATGGCCAGCATGGTCTTCAGCCAGGTTTGGATGATAAGGAAAACTGGTTGCAGCATGCAGTGATCATTGAAGTTTTTTTCAGACATCACAGCTCTTCCTGCCCACCTGGCCATTAGCCAAAAAGGAGTCTGTCACATCTGATGTTTGTTGCCTATTCCAGTCCCTGAGAACATCCCATGGCCTATGCTGCTTCTACACCTGGGAATTCAGATCCTTGTTGACAACCCACTGGGGTTGGCAAAGACCAAGAGCCAAAAAGTGCTGATTCCCTTCAGTGCCTGTGTCTTCTGATGTGCATTTTCAGGGAGAATGTGTTCTGTCTTGGTTTGTTTCTGTAGGGGTTATTGTTTGATTGTGTAGGGTGAGGTAATGTGCCCTGTGAAATGGGCAATTATAAAGCAAAAAATACTCCATAGAGTGGGCAGTGAGCCAAAAGCTTTGAAAGGGTGTTTCACTTAGGTTTTCACATTATTAATACAACTATAACACATGACATTAAATGCAGATGACCTTTCTCTTTTATTTGTTTTTGTTACAAATCTCCATAGATAGGGTTTTCTGAGTATAATTCTGCACTTGGTTTTTCAAAGGGGTTGAATAACCCATGTTTTTCATTAGAGAGAGATCCATAACCATTAGCCTTGCCTGCCTCCCATTGAACAAGGAGTAGATTTAGAGCTGTGCCCCAAATGCACCATCTTCTTTCACACAGAAAACCACCTTCTCTCCTCTGCCAGCTCTTAGCTCCCAGCTTAGTTTTCCACCACCAAAGAGCTGCCCACAGCTCCAGATTTTCCTCTCAGCCCACATTGTTCCAGACCTCCCTCCTCTGGAGGATGCAAGTCTTCATTTCTCTGCCCCTTATTGGCTCTGTTACACAGCTAGACAGTGCAGGGGGCTGCACAGATACACCAGAGCATGGCCAGTGAGCTCCCCACAGACAATAAGCTGTCACCTTTGCTGCGGCAAACTCCCCAGAACACAGCACACGCACCCCAGGAATTTGGCCCCAGTTTTGGTTTGCCATCCTGTGCAGCTGGGGAATAAGAGGTTTCTATTGAATGTCAGCTCTTATTTATTAGAGCTTGCAGTCAAACAATAGACCACACACAGGGAGTGTCTGACAGACCGAAAAATATGTGTGCAGCTCTGTAAACACCTCAGTCTTGTTTGTGTTCATGTGTGAAGGCAGGGGACACTCTCTCCTTCATAATTCACAAGCTGCTTCTGGACTTCTGAGCAGCCACTTTGATTCTCTAGTAAGACACATGCATGTCCCCTTCCCTGAGAGCCAAAAAAGCCAAAATACAGCCCTTGTTGAGCAGCCACAATCCTGCAGAAGGTTTCTCTGTCAAGAAAATACTTTCTCCCAGCACTACAACCATTTCTGCTCGTCCCCTCAGATGTGCCATGGACTGCCAGTGGGTTACAAAAGATAATGGATCACATATTTCCTTTCATGCTGGGAAGCAAAAATCAGCAACAGGCCCATGTGACCATGGCTGGGGCAGTGGCAGGAAGACTCACCAAATTTACCTAGCTCAAAAGCAGAAAAATTTGGAAAAAAGCCTATCATTTTCCCTGGAAACAACCTTCTTCTGACACTTTGTAAACTCACATGAATGTTTCTAGCTCTACTTCTCTAGGATGTCTGAAAATTTGATAAATTATTTCAAGTGCCTCACAACATTGAAGTGCAGCTTGGATGGAGGAGGTTGTCATTTTTCAGGAAATCCAGAAAGAAGAAGTTGGGATGTTGTCAGCATCCGTTGGATAGGATACTGTCAGTATCCTTTGAGCACTTCAAAACATTTCTGACTCCCTGGACTCTAGAGGAACTCTTAGCCAGCCTAAAGGTGACTAAAGGAGGTCTAAAGGCAAATGCAGGAGAGGTGCTACTATGCCCAACTACCATTACCTGCCAAAATAGCAAGGGAGGTTATTGCCCTAAGTGATGCCACTGAAAAGCCAGACTCATTTACTTTAAAGGTCCACTCACTGTCTTAACCCAGGGTTACTAAATCCACAAAAGGAAATAAAACCTGTTGAAATTGCATATCTGAGAGCAGGTCAGCACATTCTTCCTTCCACATAGAAATGGAGCCACACTGAAATGCAAATAAAGTGCTCAGGATCTAGACTAGAGCATGGGGAAATGGCTTGGATTTTGTACTTTCAGGCATTAATTTGTCTTTTTCTACCATGTCTCCTAATATCTTTGACCATATTGTCACTTCACTTTTCCTTCAGAGCTGCTCATTGCTCACTGGTGTGGGACTGTGAAGGCAGTCACCTAACATTACTTCCATGCTCCCTGCAGCATTTAGTCATGCTTCTTTGTGATTTTTCAAACAACTACTTGCTTGTGTGTGAAAATGAGTCCTGTTTATGTGCCCCAGATGAGACACCTGAAAACCCAGCTGTTGCCAGAAGTGATATGGCTTTGAGGGTCATCGCCCCTACACTTGGTACCCAGAACCAGAGGAGCATCAGGAATCACTCCTGTGTCTCTTGAAGAAAAGATCTGTAGAGATCTAGCACACTTCAAGACAAGAGAGGCCCAAATTATATGTTAAAGTGAAAGCCAAGGAAGGGCATTTGAAATTAATATGAGCAGATGAACAATTTGAAACCACACAATTTTTTACAAAGTCTACTGACTATGACAAGTGCCTCGAGGAATGCATCCAACACCATCCCAGATGATGGGAAAGGAGGATTTTTGTAGATGTGTTTGTAAATATCTTGGGGAACTGCTTAAGCAGTAATCTCGTGAGGAAGTTCTGTTGCTCATTCCATTATATAGACAGCCTGATTGAAAATCTAAATTCTGAGTTGCATTCATTTTCCCCCCTTCTTCTGCACTTATTGTTTTAAGCTTTTTTTTTTTTTTTTTTTTTCCTGGTTAGCCAATTCAAAGCCTCTCCAAATAAAAGTTTATGTGACATTGTTGCCACAAAGGTTCTTGCCAAGACAATGAGCAGGGCAGATGCTGGCCAACTTGTTGATTCACTCACTCAGCAAAAAGCTATGTGGATAATTTTGTTCTCCTCTGAGGTGCAGACTCCCTTTTCCTTCCATGCTTTCTTGGGCCTGCATGAACCATATGTCTAATACAAGCTGCTGTTGCATTTCTGTTAACCTTCTCCTGTCTGGAAGCCAAGGAGTGGTTTATCATTGACTTCAAGTGTTCTAAATATTCCTTCTTCTTCTCTAAATTATTATCTAATTTAAATCCTTCTGTCTCTATTTCCTGCTCATTTCTAACTATGTCCTGATTCCACTTAGGAAAAAATAATAAATAAAAAGGAATATAAAAATTCAAGGGCTGACTGGAAAGAAAACATTTATTTTTCTTTTTAGATGTAAAAATTAGGTTTTGGATTCAGACAACATTTTTGTGTAGAATGCGGTATTCAGATTGTTTCAGGAGTTTCACATGAAAGTGAAAAATGAGGGGGAATATGCAATTTTTACAAAATAAGATTTCTCTGGAAATAAAGAAGACAGTTAATCACTGCCAAATATTCTGCAGAGGTGCCAAAATTTATTTTCTAACTACTTCTGATAGACACCTGAAAGATCACCCAGGACACAAAAGTTAACTTAGACCAATGGGAGACTTTGCTTCGCATCCTCCCTTTCTAATCAACAGGAACAACCCTAAAATATCTCATAGGTCATATCTCCAAATATGGGCAGCATTTGGGGTGTAGCCAAATTTTTCTGTCTGCAGCAGGATTAGTTTCAGTTGCTCACAGCAAAAAGCTTTATTTATTTGCATTTCAGTGCAGACCCTTGGAGTTACTTGACAAAAGGGGACAGATCTCTGCTGCTTCATAACCAGTGACATTTTGTTCATAAGAACCAAGTGGTGACAAAATTGCATCACTAAAAGGTTTAGCACCTTGATGCTGTTCTGTATTGTGCTTTTTTTATGTTACTGATTTTTGTAATTTTTTCTAAGTCTGTGTCTCTACAGCCACATGTCAGCTATAGCAACAGGAAAAGAATATAATTTAGTTTTTCCTTTTTTTTTTTTTTTGAAGGACTTGCACCACCTTCATTTTTCACAAATGAATATGTTTAAGATTAAGTTCAATTACTAAAGAACCTCTTGAAGCCGACATTTATGCACAAACCATGTGTTAAAAAGACTAAGAGTGAGAACTCTTTTTTTCTGGGATCCATCTGAATTCATTGTGGAATTACTATGGAAAAAACATAACTTGATGTGTTACATTATAAATCACATTTTGTATGTTCAGAGATTGATTTCTTACATCATGCTCTACCTTCCCTTTTATTTCAGCCACTTTAAAACTCTCCACCTAATGCAAAGGGCAACAGTTTTCTCTTTCTGTCAAGATCATATAAAGAGCAAAATATCTGGTGGAATTAAACAGTGATGTCATTCCAAGGGGAAAACACATATCAGCTGTGAAACTTTCTGTTTCTCACTCCACCTTGGAAATAATTGGGTACTCCTGAGAAAATAAATATGCATTTGATGGCAACTTGGACAGAATTAACAGTGCTACAGAAACAAGAGGGAATGAAACATAATGCACCCTGGATATGCTGAAAATATTTCTCAGCATAAACAATGCTATGTAATGTATTTATTTTAGTAACAAAAGAAAATCAGAGTTATAAAATCAAGATGTGTTGCCTCTGATGTATCTGGCTCAATCTGAAAACAACATTGATGAACCAGGCCTTCTCATGCTATCCTAGCTAGGACATTTACAACTCTGAATTTAAAACTCACACTAAACTGCTCAAATATGTCCAAACACGTTGCCTTATGGCATGAACTTTGACAGCTAGGAGAATGAAAACAGAGCAGAAAAAAAAAGTGGGCTGAAAAGTTAAGATCAAGGCCTGAGTCTGGGAAAGGAGTTTGACTTTTGGCTTCATCCCAGCTGTGAAATTTGTGCTATAATTTGGTTTCAAAGCTGATTTTATACACCTCTGCCTTTCCCCATTCCTAAGGAAATTGACCATAACTTGGGGAGTTCAACAAAATTCTTACTACGAAAGTTAGTCCACTTAGCATGGGTGAAGTTGGACTAGCTGCTTAGCAGTTTACCTTGGAGAATAGGGATCCCTTCCTTCATCCAGATGAAGAATGACCATGTCTCAGTGGTGGCTGATCAGGAATCAGAGTTCCTAACAGGCAATTTGACCTGAGTTTCTAACGTGAAACACCAGCACAGTCTATGCTTCATAACTACAACCAAATCAGCAGAGTAGAACTTGGTCTTTTAGTTTTATACGCTCCATGTAGACAGATAGGACTGAATATTTTTTCATTCAGTTTCAAGCTGTCGTTCAGACCCAGGTAAAAATTTGAAGTAGACAGCCTGATCCTGTAGCTGAGAACCTAAAAGTAACACCCATAAATATAGACATAGATCTGACATAGAAAAGTCAGATCCAGAACCAGACACTGATTCTGTGTGTCTTGTCACAGAATCACAGCTGCAAGGGCCCCTCATCATGTCCAGCTTTGCTCAGAGTGGGTCCCATGAACCTGTGCTATTCATGCCAAGGAACCTGTGCTGTTGGACCTTGAGCCACTGAACCCAGCCCTGAATACCCATCCTTCACCATTGTGTCTCTGTCCTACAGTGAGCAGTGACCCTGTGGTCTTCTTAGGCTTCCTTTGATTGCCAAAATTCTTATAGAAAGATACTATTGTCCCTTGTGTTGTCTGATGGTTTCAACTCCTGATAAGTTTTGGCTTTCCTGATCCCACTCCTGTTTGCATCTTCTGAGCAGCCTGTCCCTGCTTTCACCTCTGAGTCCTTCTCTCCCCAAGGAGCTCCATGTTCTCTGTGCTGACCCATTGCCAGTGTTGTTCAGCTGCCTACACCTTGCAGCAGACCATTCTTGTGCTCCAAAGAGGCTGACATGGAAGATCTGCTGGCTTCTCCTAGATCATTTTGATCCCCCAAGGGCAGTTTTCCATAAGACTGTGACAAGCATGTTCCCTGCATGGGGTAAATGTTCTTCCAAACTCCAGGCTTATTCTGCCTTGGTCACTCCTAATCACCACAGCTTCATGGTCCCTGCCTTCAGCCTTACATCTTCATGATGAGTGTCAGATCTAACAAAATATCTCCTCTGATCCATTTTTGACTTGAGTGCATCATGAAGCTGCCCTCCACAAGCTCCAGAAATCTCCTGGCTTCCCTAAAACTTTGCCAGCTGCCTTTGCCATACAGTGTTGTCTCGCCTTCCAGCCTTCAAGTCCTTGGAGTCAGAAATTTCATGTAAACAAAAAGATGTTTACAGAATTCTTTATCTTATTTACATTCCTTTCTGTGAAAAAGCAATTGATGGATACTTTCTCAGACAGTGGAAGTGAAGAGGTTGAACCTCTGTCTTCCAATGTGGTCCCTTTTCTAGAAATCTATATAAGTTGTAAGAAAAATTAAACTTCCTCTTTTCCCGCTTCGACTCCGTGGTGATCACTGTGTCTCCCTCGGGACAGCATTGTGTCACCATACAGCAACTTGCCTTTCAAATCCATGGGCACATAGGCACACACACACCTCCAAAAAACCTAATGAACTTTTGTCTGTCAGCTGCAAAGCAAGACTGAATGTTGTTACCTTCAAAGGCAAACCTGCACTGACAAATCCTCCTTAACTCTTTCTGGTAACACACAAAGGACATACATACAAGGAGTGTGATGATTCTCATCCAGTAATCCTTTTTGTTCAGTTAAAAGATCAGAGAAGCACAGAGCCATAGAATAAGCTGAGTTGGAAGGGCGGCACAAAGATCATAGACCCCAGCTCCTGGCTCTGTACAGGACAACCCTGAGAATCACAGCATGTCACAAATGCCCAGGAACAAACCTTAACAACCTGAGACAGAAAGTCTCCATCAACCTCAGCTCACATGCAGGAGCAATCCTTTGAGGGAGCATTGAAAATCTGCCCATTTTCCCCTGATTGCTGCCCACTGTCTGCTTGATTTGGAATCTGAGGACCTTCTGCTGAGCTTGGCTGGTGCATAGCGCCCAGGAATAGGAGAGTGTCTCTGTCCTTGCCTGTGGAAAGACAGACAAATCATGGTCAGGAGCTCATGATTCAGCTGTGCTGGATCCTGCCAACAGAGCTGAAAACTCCAGATATCATTTTTAGTTTCTTGTGTGGACCAGAAAATAATGTGTAAGAGGGTGACGAGAGAACTGGCCTCAGGAAAGTTGGGGTCCGTTTTTTGCCCTTCTACAGGTAGCTGAAAAGTCCCAGCCAAGGCACTGAGAAAAATTTAAGCTTCTTACTTTGGCAGCAACAAGAGTCTGATTCCAGAGTAGTCATTAGCCATGTGTATAATCTCTATGGGATAATGTTCATATGCACCAGGATTGTGAAGTGGGGAAATATTAAGAAGGATCTGTCAGAGGGACATGGCTGAAGAAAGATTTATAGAACTAGTTACAACCTGCTGCCTAAAGAAAGCAAGCTGTATCCTCTGATGGCAAAACCCCACTGAATTGCTCAGAGGGTTTAATAAAAAACCTTCTACCAGGATGAATTAATTTAGTTTGCTGCAGAGATGCTGTGTGGACTTGTCACCCAAAAATCTGCCAAATACTCCTTCATATGCTCCAAAAAGTTTCCTCCTTTTTTCTCACCACAGCATGAGGTTGCTTCTCCTTTTCCTCTCTCCCAAACTCTCCAAACCCTTAGTGCTGGGCTTTAGCTATGAATTTAGGTCTGAAGCTAAAAGAAGCTGGTTTTTCTATCTGAGTGTAGCCAGTTGTGCAAAACAGGATACTGTTCCTGTCCAGGCTGCTAAAAGATTTTGCTGTTGCACCAAAACCACGATGATTCAGGATGAAACAGGGCAGCATTTAAACCTGCATTGCAAGCAGCACATGACAGATGTAAACAGCAAAGGGTGTCTGAATTGTCACAGCTCTTTTCTAGATACCTTTTGCTACTTTGCAGAGGGAAATAATTCCCAGCAGAAGATTTCACAGCAGAGCTCAATAGCCAAGAGCTGTGTTTCAGCCCCAAAGCCAGGCACAAATGCTCACTTTTGGAGAAGGTACAACATGCCGGGGGAGGCTGAATACAAGGACGACACCTTCCATGTGCTTGTCTCACGTGCTCTGTGGAGAGTCTGTTGCCTGGGGGAGGTTTTGGGCTTTTGGACCATCTGCCCTTTCAAAAACCTCAGAGGGACTGTATAATGTAGACAGAGGACTAACTTAGTCCCTTTGTAATGGGATGGCAGCATGAGGATGAAAAACACAGTGGTAGGAGAGGGCTTGTGATATGTCTATGGCTCCCACTGGTGCATGGCCAAAGCCTTTCAATGACTCATGGCCTTCCTCTTCCTGTTCTGACCAGGTCAGAAGGTGAATCACCAAAATGATGGAGGGTAAAAAAAATAAAATCTTTGCTCACCCACAGGTTTGGCCACTGGTTTTTGAGAGGCAGTGGGTTGGGTTGTGGAGGTCTGGGAGTGAAGACCATAGTTGATTTCAAGTCCTGGAGACTAACATGAAAAATGCTAGGGATTTCTGCAGAGAAAAAATGGTTGCTTGTGAGATTTAAAACTCAAGGCTGCAGTGTTTATACAAGCCTGGCATGGAATCCTGCCTCAGCGTGGCTCTTCTGCTGATGGCACTATTTGTAGTGGGAGATCAAACCGAGGAGTCCAAGCCAAGATGAAAATGACAGAGGACAAAACAGCAACAGTGGATAGCTTAACCACACTGATCCTTCACTTGTTCCCATCACTGCTGTCATACCAAGTGTGCCCTCTTAGTCAACCAAGCCTTGGAAGAATGTCAGGGACACAGCCCTTAGAGGGGAAGAGCAGAAGGGCAAGAGTTAATGTTTGACAGTGCCTGAAGGCAGTCTGGTTATGCTGTTTTCTTTTCCCAGCACACAACAGGAAAGAAAAAAAAGAGGGAAAACTGTGCCAAAGTTGCATCACAGACAAAGCAAAAGCTGGCTCCTCTACCAGATTTGAAAGAAACCTGATAAACAGAGCTAATAGATGGTCCCCAGTTGTTCCTCACCCATATGAAAATCCCTTTCCCTTTCTTGTCTGTCAGTCCCTATCCCATTCTCTGCCTCTTTCAGAGCTGGTGAATCACTGTGCTCTTCACAGAAAGTTTAGATTTTCAGCAGATAGTGCCACTCAGGCAAGAGCATCTCATCAGCCTGCTTGCCTCTCTTCCCCTTTCATCTGTTGTTTGTTTTCCATTCATACACAGAGAATTCACCCCCTTGCCAGACCATTTGCATGTTCTGTAAGAGGTGACGGTGATGCTAATGTCAGAAAGTGCATTCTGTCTAATTGTGCAACACGTTTTTCACCTTTGTGTTATTTACCTTTTATTTAGTTCTTTCCTATTCACACTTCGGCCCAGAAATAAACTCAATGGGAAAAATCTAAGTTTAAGAGCTGCAGGTGTTCCTGTGAATGGCTGGGGCAGAAGAAAGGGCTGAGCTGGTCTGGTTCCTTCTTTGTCACCAGCCCATTACAGCGTTTTGGAAAAACCCCTCTGTCCCCAAGAGGTGGTGGAGGAGAAGTGCGTTTGTACAGCTGCATGCACAGTGAAGAGCTGTCATCTGCTTTCATCAGGAGAGCACTTGTTCCACAGTGCAAGAGATTTTCCTGCCTCTTGGTGAAGGATTCCCTCTCAGGGTGCTACTGCAGGAGTAAGACAAACCCACTTCAGCAGCTTTGTAGACTTGAGTGTCCAGCAGAAAGGACAGTGGCAGCTTCCAGAAAGAATTCAGAGATATCCTTACCTAATCATTACAGGTAAAGCTCACAGCTGAGGTTGACAATGCTGCTGGAGCCTGTTATGGAAACAAACAGCACAGGTCCAGTGCTCTAGTGAAAGCTGAGCAAACAGGAAAAATACAGCAGTCATCTGAATGGACAGGTAAATCCCCATGATATATTCAAAGCCCAGTTATTGTTAATGACATTTATTAATTGTACATTAGCCTTTAATAAACCATCTTTAAATGGGATTACAATGTGCAGTATGGCTGAACTAAATGGGGGAAAATTCAGTTTTGGGCTGTAATACCCACTAGCAGAGAACCCTGTAAGTCATCGAACAAAATAAGTCTTACAACTCTGTGTCACATCACTGAAATCACAGAAGCCCACAGTGTGGTCTACAAACCAACTTGTCAAAATATTCACTGACAAAATCTACAAACAAGTTGCAAATTTGGTAAACTCACTGCTGATCATGTCAAGCAACTTTGGAAATGAAGATGAAGATACGTAAGCATATTGAAAGATAAAATTCCCTACACCAGTCTGAAAACCAAATGAGTGCCTGTCAATTATTCACAAGGTTTTGGTGACAGGACAGGAGAAAATGATCACATTGGGAAAAAAAGTAACAAACCTTGTGCTGAAGGTCTGGTAAACTAATGACTTAAAATTAATTTACAGTGTAATTTTCAGTTCTCATTGATTATCTCCTATTTCTACTTACCTACATGAGGGCCCACAGTTACTAATACCTGAATTTAAGGATCTGCCTTCCTTCAGGAAGAACTCCATCAGTCCCATTGCTACAGCGGGAAATAAATCTTCTTCACCATAGACTTGGCCCATCCTTCAACGCAAAACAAAACAAAATAAAACCAACTGCGGGTGCTCAGGAATAATTCCTTGTGGCTAGCCCCGGCTGAGCCACCGCACGTCCACACAGGCCAGCAGCCTGCAGAGCTGCGTGGGGTGAGGGTGCAAAGTGCCAACGCGATCGTGACTACCAAAGGAAGGAAAGAGCGGACTCTGCGTGCTGTGAACCACCAGATGTTTATTCCTGGGGACACTGCAGGGCAGAGCCCCGACTAGCTCAGTACAGCGACTTAAGAATGGGGGAGGAACACAGGGCAGGAGAGAACAATGGACCAATGGGGAAGGAGGAGGTATGTCAGAACATAACATCAATCAAATCACTTAACCAACTCTGAGAAGGTAAGTGGGATGCCCCTGTGGTTCGGCCAATCCCTCGACACCCCTCAGAGAACTTTCTGGGCCTTTGGGAAGGGCCAGGAGAAGATGGACATTCCAGGGGGTATGGGCAAGGGAAGGTTCTAGATGACCCAAAACAAGGGACATGAACAGGGGGAGAAAACAGAACATTCCATTCATGGAAATAGAAACAGATAACAATAGAAAACTTTTACACATACAACAGATCCACACACCACTACAACCAACCAAACAAAAACCAAAAACAACAAACAAAAACAACCAAACCAAACAAACAGCCCCTTGAGGTATAAAATCAGGAACTACCATGATCTACAAAGCAATGAATGGCCTAAGATAATCCATCTTAACCCAAGAAAAATTTTTCTGTGGGAGAGCATGAAATACAATTTTATTTAAACCAAATGAATATGCCAAGGTTTTCAATAATGTGGGCCAGAGTGATTTTTGCATAGACTGAATATTAAACTCAATTTTCAGCTTCTTGAGCACATATTGACTTTGACTGCTATAGAGTACCACCCTGATGATAATAATGATTTATATAGAGTTTTTGCCAAAAATGCAATGTAACCATCTTAAAACATTTCATAGATCCAGCAATGTGATATGCAAGCCACGTGCAAGGATCACATTGCATCATCCGCCAGGACATGGCATTTCTGTGATGATGGAGGGCAACAGTTTGAACAACGCACACTAACATTACCCAACAGTTTAGAAAAGGAAGTGAAAATTTAATGATTGCATCTAATTGAAACTGCAGAAAGAATTTTGGGCAACAGAATTCAATTACTCAAGCTGGAACTTAATCAGATGTTATACAGAATGTGCTACCTGCTACACAAGTATTCCAAATCTGGGCTGACTTAAAATACAAAATATCAAGGATAATTGCACAAACCTAACGGGAACTATGATTTTGGTTGGTTTTTTTTTTTTCTTCCTTTTTTATTTCCTAGAAAGCCTATGCTTCCCCAGAAAGATATAAGAATATGTACAACAGAAATGTTTGAGGAGTCAGAAAAATTTTGTTGATTGATACAAAGGCCTTTCTGGTGATGGGTGGAGCTGAGAAGGCCACCTGGCTGATGTGGGACAGAGATGACCAAATTCTGCCAGGGAATGGAGTTTTTATGACAAGAAATAACACAGTGAAGCATGTCTGCTGTTTGTGAACCTATAAACTCTCCTTGGCTGAATAGCCAACCTTTGACAACCTCTGGCTATTCCCAAGAGAGAACTTTAGTGTTAAAAATGCAAGCATAACATTTTTGTGGAAGAAAGCTCCTCCAGACTGGGAGAATGCAGTCCACAATTTGGAGAAGGAGTGTTTATTAAATTGCTGTTCAACCCACCTTTTTTTTTTTTCTGGAAAATCTTGACAAGAGGTTCTTAAGCCATTCAGGTGCAAAATAAGCAATGTGGATTTATCTGAGGCAGCTCATCCACAGCAGTCAAAGGTCAGGCAAGACATTTCTGTGCAGGCTCTATTCAGAGTCAGGTAGGAGAGCTGAGGACTCAGAGTTCACAGGGGACTAGGAGGATAAATTGCTCCTATATTTAAAAACCTGAGTCCGCATCTTCTGCAGAAGTTTATAGAGGTGGTTGCTTGTAATCACTGATCAAGACCATACAGCCCAACACTGGGGGAGGAAAGAGTCAAGGTAAAATGGAAACTATGGGCATCTTGCACAGGCATTAACACGCAGTACATATAAACTGCAGAAATATTTTCCATTTATAGAAGGAATTTCTCTGAAGGTTTTAACAAGTTGCTTGCAAAGTATTTATTGAAACACTATGGCCAAGGACACTTCCTTATCACATCATGAGTGGCCTCCCATAATAACACAGTGTTTGCCTTTACCTTCCTATAAGTGACTGGTAACCACTCCTTTGCATCATTACAAGCTACTGCAGCCACTGCCTTGTCCTGCAGTCACCAGTTGTGCCTGGCGGGTTGCAACTGCTTGCAGGTCAAGCAGCAAATGAGAAAATACCAATGGTTTTATTGACTGAGCACCATATCTAGCTCCAGAGGAGAGGGCTCACCCTGTCCCATGTGCTGTCAAGCTGTGGTCAGTCAGTTATATGCCCACAGCAGTGGGTTGTGCAACAGGCACGGCTGTTCTGGCAGATGGGCCTCTCAGATACCAAGTCACAAGTTTCATTTCCATTGCTCAAAGTGAGGAGCCTTTCTCCTTTTTGAATAAATTTTCTTTCCTCTTCTGTGCTGGGGTTATCCCTTCTGAAGTCCAGGGAGTGATGGGGAGTTGGTTTACTGCCCCTCCAGAGCCAGGCTGGCTGCCCACCGTCAGGAGGGTGAAGGGGACATTGGCACATGTAACCCTGCAGGCTTTCCTGGCCTGTCACCTTTCTCCAAGGGGATGCAGGAGATCCAGGGACAGCAGGGTTATTGCTTATCTACCCCACCCTTTCTGCTACAACTAAAGTGTTCATCCAACAGCGGAATGCCAAAGCAGGAGTTGAAAAACAAAGAGCTCCATCCTCCCTTCTCCTTCACTCCTTCCCCAGCCTTTGAGGAACAACTGAGGGAGGCGGGGCTGTTTAGCCTGGGGAAAAGGAGACTCAGAAGTGACCTTATTACTTCCTACAACTTCCTGAAAGCTGGCTGTAGTCGGGGGTTGATCTCTTTCTCCAGGCAGCAACTGACAGAGCAAGAGGGCACAGTCTTAAGCTGCACCAAGGGAAATATAGGTTGGATGTTAGGAAAAAGTAATTAACTGAAAGGGTAATGGTCTGCCTGAGGAGCTGGTGGAGTCGCCATCCCTGGATATGTTTAATAAGACTGGAGTGGCACTTGGTCTAATTGAGGTGTTAGGGCTGGGCTGGACTCGAGCTTAAAAGTCTCTTCCAACCTGGTGATTCTGTGAATCTCTGCACCACTGTGGTGGCCCTGGGGATGTGCTGGGTGCCTCTGCCACCAGGCCTGGCTTGGGGCTGCAGCACCTCTGCTGCAGTCAGATCTGCTCAGAAGCAGATATTTGGGAAGTGCCTGGCTGGATGAGGTGGATGAGCAGGTCCCTCTGTGAGCGATGGTGTTATAGAATGTATCCAGCCCTGATTTGGTTTGGCTCATCAGCTGGGACATTTGTATGGAGCCAAGACAACCCAAGCACGAGTTGTGTCAGGGTGGAATCCATCATTCCCACCAACCTCATCTTGAGGCACCTGCTGTCTTTGGGAGGAACAGCTGTGGTGTTTTTCTCTCCTTGGCTCCTCAGCATCCTGCAGTGTTTACAGACTGTCCTCTGGCTATTGAACAGCTTCTTCTTTCCTTGGCATTGTGAAATCTGCTCCTTGCCGCAGGGAATACTGCTGGAAGTGGACCTCCAGTGTGAAGCTGCCGGTTCTTGTAGTCTTTTATCACAAGCTTCATTATATCTGATATTTTGCTTAAAGCTTCAGTTCCTGTCAGCTAGCAGTTACAAAACAATATCAGAGGGTTTTTGGTTGGGTTTTTGTTTTGTTGCTTTTTTTTTAATTCATTTCAATATGAAATTATTCTTTTTTTTTTTTTTTTTTCTCTCAGAGTTGCAGCAAAAAGCCTGAAAACATGGCCCAGGGCTTCAGAACCAGACAAACAAATAGAACTTCATATTTATACTGTATTTGCATGTCATTTGTAAGACAGCCTCACCAGCATTTCAAGCACCACAGAGTTTTCTTCTGTGGCTCTGTGGCTGGGAAGCACGAAAGTCAACTCTTCAATAAGATTATAGCCCTAGTGGTTTCTCAGGGTCAAATTCTGCATGACCCAAACATACTTATTAAACTGCCTGCCCTGCTTAGAAAAAGACTTTTTTTTTTTTTTTTTTTTCCAAAGACAGGCTTGAAGAAGCATGTGGCTATGAGCAGGTCATGTCCCTGGCTCACTGGTGACCCCAGAAAAGCTCCATGTAGGCAGTGGTCCACATGAGGGAAGCCCATCCTCAGTTTCACAAACAGAACTGTTGGTTTCTAGAAATGAGTCCTACCCATGCTCTGGTTTCCACCATGCCAACCCCACAAGTAGTTTGACCACAATTTGAGTTTGGACTTCAAATTTGGTTTTACTCCCTGCAGGTGTACCTCTCCATGCCCTCATGTGCTGCCATGTCACAGCAGCTGCTCTATAAAGTCCCATATCAAAAGCAGCAACGCCCTCAATGGAAATTTGAGGGAGACAGAAGAGGTAACATCACATTTGTGCTACTGTCCCAGGCACAGAGAGCACTGTTAGTGCTGGATATAGTTATAAAGCCAGTGGTGGCCAGAATCTAAGGGTACAAATATTCAGTGGAAATGAGCAGGTCTGCTCTATAGCCTTGAGGACAATGGGCACAATTCAATCACATCCACATTGCTGGCTTCTCTGCAGATCCAGCTGTCTGATAGTTGAGCTCTGTGGCCTGCATCAAGCCCAGAAATGGTTCAGAGCTCATCATCTTGGGGCACAGAGAGCCACCACAGGTTCACAGCATGGGTATCCTGTGTGATGCCTGCCATTTTTCCCTTTGCTCTCATAAACATAGCCTGGAAAATCATCACATTGCCATAACCAGGGCATGCTGGTTCCTGCAGCCACAGGCACCTCAGGGCACTTTGTGTTCAGGTGATTTTCATGGGGTAAGTACATTTTTAATTCTGGTCCACTTATGTGCCCATGGATCTATTAGGAAGCTCTCCTTCCACATCCCTTCTTCAGGTTTCTTTCAGGGGAAAGGCAGGACAAAGCCATATTGCCTTTCAGAGGACACAGGGGACACTCCTGCAGTGTGGACAGGGTACTCCAGAGAAGGCAGGACAGCAAGCTTAGCCTGAATAGCCTATTTTCTATGTCTGTGGCAGGCTGTCTAAAAACCTATGGTTTAAATTTTAAATTTATGGATTGGACTGGATGGCTTTTTCAACCTAGTTAATGCTGTGATTCTGTGATTTTAGTGAAGAAGCCTTAAAGGAGCTTTCTGTGGTGAGGGTGCTCTCTCACTGCAGAAGATCATCAGGAATATTCACCCATGGCAGCCATCAAAATCAGGTCAGACAAACATCTGCAGGAATGGCATAGAGAGCTACCTGCCACAATGACACTTAGATAATGGTGTTACAGCACCCAGCTGCTGTGATCTACGTCCAGCTGCTCCATGAGTCCTGTTGCAGCGAGAAATCTCCTCCTAGGAATCCGCATACCACAGAACATCAGCCAGAAAGCCCTCCTGCCTTTGAAAGATCCCAATCTTCTGTGGCCATAAGGAGACAGCTTGGAAGGAAACAAAATACATGGAAACAAAATTCTGCCTCTCCAGAGCCAAAACAGGGCTTTGCAATGCCATGTCACACAAGTATTCAACAATCAATTTCATTTCTAAAGCTCTTGATCTCACATGTCCCTAATGAGTTGAAGTCTAGGTGGGAGGTCTGAAAGCCACACTCTATTCAAAGGAACAGAGAAAGCATATGAATAACCATGTTCCAGCCCTGGTTTTAGTAAAGCATCAGGTATATTGGAAAGAACTTCTCCAGTCTTACCTACCAAAAATATGCAGCAATTGCAAAATAATAAATACATTTCGTATATTATTTAAAAAAAAAAACAACAAAAAACAAACCTTCCCAACCACAATCCATAAAGAGAAAAAAGAATCTGAGCTGTTAAATAAGAAAGGGGAGGTTTCGACAAAAATAAACAATGACTGGCATTTGGAAAACTTAAACTGCATCAGGAAAAAAAAAACAAAAAAACAAACTCCTCATTTGCTCTGGCTTCTAATTTTTTCCATATTTTTGTCATTAGACATTATTAAAGTACTACTGTTCCAGGGCTGGGTGATGAAAGGCTGAGATATGATTCAGCCCCCTACATTACATAAACAAATCCCGGTCTTTATGACATCCACTGAGATTTTATTTCTTTTTTCCCCCCCTTCATTCGAGTCCTTCATGGTACCACTCTGGTGGCCATGCTGTGGAAGCTCCTTCAGGTGCTCAGATGCAGTTTCAGGCCAGCTTTTGGGTTGATAATGTGATACAACAGGCCTGCAGCCTGCTGTCCCCTTCCAGAACAGCCCCTGGTTCAGCCTCCCCCTGAGTGGGCCCTGGTGAAACTGCAATTTAGCAACAATTTAAAACAGGGTTTGAATGGCAAACCAGGAAGTGCCAGTTTAAAGTTAGCCTTGACCCATTAATCAGCACTGGAGACAATGACGCCGGTGTGACCGGATGGGCTGACTTATGATTAGTTCAGATTTATCTAAGATATAACAAAAGGGTGTTCTGCTGGTTTAAAGAGTCTCTTTCCCTTTTCCTCTGGTGAAATCAAGACATTGTTTAGAAATCCAGAGAAAATGCCATTCAAAAATTCTGAGGTCACTTCCAGAGATAAATTTAGTAGGGGGTATGACAAAACAAGGACCAAAAATTTGGTCTCTTCTGTCATGGAAAAGTCTGGTATTTAGACACAAACAAAAGCCAGCTGAAATTGATAGAAGGGAAACCACTGAACTGAGTGAGGTTTGTTTGGGGCATCCTGGTGGCATTGGTGCTGGTTTTAGGGCAGATTAAGTCCCCTAGGCCCTCCAAACATGGATATTTGAGTGCTAACTCACAGGTCTGGTACCACATAAAGCAGTCCCCACACAATGAGAAATGTGAAAAGTGAGAAATCCATATAAAATATGCCTCCAAAGCCACCAGGATATTTCATGTGACCGTAAGAGTGACATTTCCACCCTGGTGGCTTCCTAGAGGAAGCAAACACAGCAGCCTGGCATGAAGAGCCATGCAGGGAAGGATGAGGGCAGCATTCCTGCTAGTGGGACATGCAGTCAGTCTATTCCTGAAATCCTGGAGCTTAAAATGAGATCAGCAATACTTCCTCTGAAAAATAGAGGTATAGCTCACCATGGAAGTTGCAGCAGAAGCTCCACCATGTCACAAAGTGCCTTGTCTGTGGGTGACATTTTGGTGAAAGAAATTATCTGTCCCTCTGACTTTAATTGTTGTATTTACTTCAATGATAATAAAAGAGGGGTAACACATATAAAAATAAATTTAAAAATCTCAGCTAATGCAACAGCAGCAGAAAAATGGTCATCTGGCTGCATGCTTATATATATATATATTTAATATATATATATATATACACACATAACCACATTAAAGGATTCACTTTTCATTTTAATTGGGCGGCCTGCTTATGGTAAGAATGGTTGTTGGCAGTCTATAAGATAGCATCAAAAGATATTTAATTTCATGCCATTCTCAGTTTGTAGAAACAATCTTCTGCTGCCTTTCAGCAATTATTACTTCCAGACCCTTGAACTGTTCTCAGAGCAACAACAACAAAAAAAGCCCAAAAGGTCTTGTTGACTGCAAAATGTTGGTATCTGTTAAACCTGTGGTAGATCTTTTGGAGGCACTCAGTGTCAGAGTGGGTCCCCCAGTTCAGGGTCAGGAAGGAACAGCAAAATGCAGATAAGACCCACGTTACCCAGGCTCTCCAGCCTGCAGAAAGGGATGTGGCTCTCAGCTGCCTTAGACTGTGGGTGGGCCACACTGCCCTATGGAAGTGTCAAAATCTCTCCCTGGATGACAAATGGAGCAGAGCCCAGCACTGAGCTGTTCTTTGAAATATCTGACTTGGAGCTAGTTGAACTTGGAACGGCCTTTGCACAGTTCCTTTTCCAGCATCAGCTCACACCAGCCTGTATTGGCTTTCAGGCAGCAGACTCCTGACTTCTAAACAACATTTCACTCTTCTTGCTGAGGGCTCAATTCAACTCTTGTTGGTAGCAGTGACCCTCTTTGACTCTTTGGCAGCTGCCCCAGTCACTGAGGGAACTGCAGAGGTTGCTGCAGCACCTAAGCAGTGACAACTTCCTGTGGTGTTGACTTTTCCCTAAGAATTAAGCCACTTCTAGATGGAAATACACTTCTCAGCCTTCATCCTTGCCCTTTCAGCATCAATGTCAGCCTCTGCAAGACACACAGCCCTGCTGCCCAGATTGACCCATGCTGGTTTTGTTACCTTCTCACAACATTGTTTGAAATTATCTCAGTTTTAGGCAGATGGACAAACAGATGAGTTGTGGGGTTGTTTGAAGCATATTAAGGGGTTTGCCTGCTGACACAGCACCGCTGGATGCAGAAAAGTGATCAGATGATGCAGGAAACAGCAAAACTTCACTGTTTTCCAGCAATCAGACCTATGCATGGAACAGCTAGGTGCAAAGCAGCTAGTGCTGCATTTTGTTTGGAACCTGCTTTTCTGCCACAGAAAATGGTGATGCAGAACACCAGGCCAGAAGCACTCAAAGGGCAACTCCCTCTCTGGAAAACACTGAGGAAAAAAAAAAGGCAGGGTCACCCAGGTACCACAGGGCAGGGAATCCCAGTTTGGAGCTGGAAGATCTACACAAATCCCTAAGGCTCCAGCTCTGCCCATGGAGTGTAGGTTCTTCCATCTTGGTTTCAGTTCAATTTCTGCAGGTCCAGTCCTGATGGTACCTTTGTTTCTCACACTTTCAACAAGCCAGTGGTTTCACAGACCTGCACCTCAGGAGGAGTTCATAGGAGGAGTACAACTCCAATGGTCAGCAGCTCCTGGTAGATGAGATATCCAGATGGGATCCAGAGGAAAATCTTCCCACACCATCCCATGTCAGACTGGCCTAAACCCCTTGATGCCATGACCTCACCTCCGTATCTGGAGCTCCTCGGGGTCTGTCTGCCCGGGGTCTTGTCCCTCCTTGCCTCCATCTGCACAGACATGGGGCCCTGTCCTGGGCAGAACCTGTTCTCAGGGAGCTGCTCCTGCAAGGGTGGGCAGCGACAGAACCACGGGACATCTGTTCTGCTTTTGCAAGCAGCTTGAAAACATCTGCTGTGTCCCGGCCGAAGCAGAGGAGACACAACCCCGAGGGCAATGCGGGCTGTCTTGGTGGTGGCAGCTCTGTCTGGAGCGCTGGGGACACCCACATCCCAAATCCCTGCCCCGATTCCAGGCGAAGTCACTGAGCTGGGTCTGCGCCTTTGTTATTCCAGTTGTAATAATATTCGCGTCGCAGGAGGGGCTTGGATCGGTCAGTTAATGCATGAGGAGCGCTCCGATGTCCCCGGGGGATGCAGGGATGCTGCCCTGCCCTCCTCCCCTCATGCACCCCCACCACCCCTCCCCACCCTGTATCCCAAAGTTCCTCTCCTTAGGAAGGGCTTGCCTAGCACCGTTTGTTTTCTAAGGGAGTTGCTAGAAAACTCTCCTGTCATTTTCTTTTTTTTTTTTTTTGCCTAATAACTATATCATGTCTGGTATTGTATTTCTTTTTTCCCCTGAGGAAAGAAGCCGAAAGAAGTAGGAAAAACAAATAATGTGTGGGAGAGTGTTTTTCTTTTCTTTTCTTTTCTTTTTTTCTTTTTTTTTTCTTTTTTTTTTTTTTAACTCTATTCAAAGCCTCTTTCAGTTTGGCTTTAGCAATTTTGCAACTACAATTCCCTTCTTTCCAGTCTTTTTTTTCTATTATAATTATATTCACTTGTAATGACCTTGCTGAATTCCTCAATATTTTTGTATTTGTACCCTAAAAGCTCTGTTTTTCTTCTGTCACGTTTACTTTTTTCACAACTTTTTTCTTCTTTTTCCATTTTTCCTTTACTTTCCATATTTCTTCTTTTTCTATTTATGTCTTTTCTCTTTTCTCTTTTTCCTCTTATTTATTTTTACGTTTTTCTCTTTTATTTCTTTATTCCTGTTTCCTTCCTTCTTTATGTCTCACTTGCCTTGCCTTCCTTCCTTTACCTCATTTTTATCTTCCTCGTTTTTCACCTCCCTCCCTTTAATTCTTCTGAAAATAAAACTACCAGAGAATTAAGCAAATAATCTGTGACAATTAAGGAGACATCTCAGGGAAAACACTTGCTGTGGAGCATATCTGGTTTATTAAGCACTCTTATCAAGCACTTTGGCACAGAGCCACATGTTTATTTGGGCAAGGGGCAAAACAAACAAACAAACATGCAGTGGGGAGACTTTTTGAGTGTTGCTATCATTAGTGGCAAATTCATCTTTCTTGTCCGAGGCCCCCACATGTTTTTAAACCATTATGGCATGTGGTTTCCAGCCACAGATGAGAGACTGCTGAGGAAAAACACCCCGGCCTGCTCAAAAATTAAAAATGAAGTGTTATCTTTTCCTCCTTTCCCTCTTGGGTGATCGAGGTGGAGGCCAGTTTGTGCCAAGAGGCTGTGCCAGGGGTAATTTTCAGGTCTCTGTATTTCAGTGTCCCTCTTGCAAACACAAAACCCTGTGTTTATCCATCCCCAGCCTATCTGCCAGAGGTATTCCCCTGGGGACCCAACTGGATGAGGGGACTCTCATTGAGGATCCCCGGAGTGCTGCAGGCCCTCCAGCAGAGCCACTAACCCCCAGGATGAGGCGCTTTGTGGAAACTCACTGCCCAAGGGATGTGGGAAAAGGAAGGAAGCCATCCAGGAGAAAGCAGCTCCAGCCTAACCCCTGGCAGGGTGTGCTGGGACAGGAGCAGCTCCCCTGCTTCCACCCTGCAGCAGAAACAGGTGGGAGCAGAGCTCTCTGCTGAGGCTTGTTGGTGGGGCAAGCATTGTTTGGGGCTGGAAATCGCTCACCAGTTTCAGTCACTGATGGGACAACTTGCAGGCTTGCTGCCTTCCAAACTCAGGACTTCCCTGGCTGAAAAAGTGGGGTTTTTTTCCCCCCAAGAGGTGCTGAAGTGATATGCAACCCAGCCTCTTCATACCGTGCTAGTAGGTGTAAACCAGGGAGGACTTGGGAACCATTTCCCTAAGCAAGAAATATCTGGTATTTAGGACCCCTTCCTCTGAAATCAGCTTATCTCAAGGCAGCACAAGGCATTATTTTAATCACATATTCATCCCACAAAATAAAACTTCATCTTGAAATCCCCTCTTCATTTCTCCAGAAAGCTGGTGTAGGGAAATGGGGGAAAATAAAGCCTCCCTAGCGCCCCACCCAACCTACACCCCACAAAGAGAGAAGTGTACTAATTTCAAGGGGCTTTCATTTTGTAGAGTGGCCATGGCTTTCTCAGTCCTTACTAGAGAAAGCTATCTAATGAAGAGCAAGGCTTTTACGTGCTCTGTCTCTCTGTAAGCACTTCGCACCCATGTGCACAACTTTGGGGAGCACAAAAAACTGACTTGAGAGCTATCAGAAGACTCACAAGCTGGAGGAGCAGTGTGAACACATCACAGCCAAAAAATCTGCCACCCTAGCCTGTGCAGACTGTGTGTGTGCTTTCACTTTTTTGGGGCATTTCAACATCTTTAAAAGATTGCTAGAGGAAAAGAGGCAATTATCCCAGTACATAATTAGAGGACAGGTTTTGCATTTTCTCACCCTGCTTGTTTTCCTTCTCCCACCAGCAGACATGGGGCTGTTAGGTTACTTTTTTAGACAAAACTCATCCTCCTCAGCTCCTTCCACGTGAAGAGCTGCTGTGTTTTTCACAGGCAGCTCTGTGCTTGGGAGCTTTTAAAGGGTTTCTAATCCTGGAAGGCTGTCTGACATCACCCTGCTTCTTGTCTGCTGATGTTTCATACAAGCCTCACATTTCCTTAATGTTTTTCAGAGCCACCAATTACTGCAGCAATCTTATGTTTATGTTCTGGTTTTTTGATTTTTTTTTTTTTCCCCTGATGCTTTCCTGGCTTGTGTCCCAACAGGCTGCTCTCTCTTAGGCGTGTTTTGTGCCAAGGGTTAAGCTGGAGTGGCTTGTTACAAAAGAAGGGGAAAAAAGCAAAAAACCAAAGAAGTGGGAGGGAAGAGGTTGATTGGTTGGTTGGTTTTTTGTTGGTTTGGGGTTTTTTGGGTTTTTTTTTGGTTGGGTTGTTGGGTTTTTTCCCCCTAATTTTCTTCATTGACTTCAGGCACCATGTGATCAGGAAGCCTGGAACTCTTTCCATTTCCCTTCCTGGCTGAAGGGAAACATTGTGTAGCTGTTGCCCTGCCACCAGTGGGATGGGCTTTGGCCGTGCTACGTAGGAGGATAAAAATAACCGAGATATTTAAGGCCAGCTGTGGAATCCCAGTGCAGGCAGAGCGAGCTTGGTCAGCGGCCGAGCTCCACCAGTCCCTTAATCTGCTGCATATGATGCAACTGCAAATTTATGCCTGGCAGTACTGCTGATAGTGTTAGACCCTGGGGAGACCCAGAAGAGAATAAAATAAAATAAAATAAAATAAAATAAAATAAAATAAAATAAAATAAAATAAAATAAAATAAAATAAAATA
>VZUI01038718.1:0-44843 GCA_013401135.1 Cettia cetti | reverse complement strand
CGCCGCCCGCACCGGGAGACCGGCGGCGCCGGCCGCCCCGCACCTCCGTCCCGCCGCCCGCGGCATCCCCGAGCCCGGCCCCCCGCGTCCGGCGGCTCCCGCCCGGCCGAGCCTCTCCCGGGGGGCGGCTTCGTGCTCCTGGCTACACGGCCCCTGCCCTCTTCATTTCCTCCCGGCTGGGGCTTTTGTCCGAGGGGACAGGGACAAGAAATGGCCTGGGTTTTTTTATTTCTTCCTCCCCCCCCGCCCCCGCTGGAAGACTCTCTTGTTTCAGGACCTCGGTGTGGAACTGGGAGCACGGCGCTGAGCACCCGGGGGAAGGCAGCAGGCAGCAGCCAGGGCAGGGGGATGCAGGGCTCCCGGAGGTGCTTTCCTGGGTGATACCGGCACACTGAGCTCACTGCTCATTCCCAGGTCTGCTTTAATTTTCCAGGGATGCTTCTGGAGTTCCAGACACTGCGCTTCTCTTACCTACCCCCTGGAAGTTTCCCTCTCAAGAGAAAAACACAGAACTCATGCAGTGACCGAGCAAACACGACAGCAGGGGTGTGCTTGGGGCTTTCCTGAGTAGAGCAGGTCACACACTTGTACACACACAGGCTATAACTGTAGCTGAAAACTAAGGACAATGAATATGGAATGGATCAGAAAGATAAATAGCATCAAATCAGGAACAGTCCAGTCCCACTCTTGCCATTTGTTATAGAGAGAAGAGGTAAATGGGATTCACATGTCGAGCATTAGCTGGTTGTTAGTCTGTAAGATAATATTAACTTCAGTGCTTGCTGGTTTACTCCAGTTTTCCAAAGGCAGTTCCAGGAGGCACCCAGCCTGTAATTTAGGATGGCACATACTGTGTGAGAGAGGCTTTGGCACTGGGGCCTACCAGCACATCAAGGTGATATTAACATAATAAAACTTTTGGAGAGGGAGTAGGAGCTCATAAATTAATGCATTCTACTGTTTTAATGCTGGGAGCTAACAATGTGTTTCCTGTTCAGCTGATCATCCCCTCTGCAGCCTAACAGCTGTTTTAAAGGTGCTGTGAAACTGAAAAGAGGGAAGATGATTGTCTTTAAATCAATGTTTAATGATGTGTTATTAGGAGGAAAGTCTTCCTCGAGCAGATGTTTACATGTTGAGGACAGAGGGGAGCTTCCCAGGCTGCCTGCCTGTCTGCCTGAGAAGCTGGGGTGACACCCTGTGTCCTGCCAGTCTTGCAGATGGCCCAGAACCAGGGCACAGCTCACTCAGCACCAGGAGAAGCTTTGCCCGTGGCTGTGGGTGGGTGCTGAAGAAATTTTTCAGGGAGGTTGGACTAGAGGACCTCCAGTGGTCCCCTCCTGCTGTACCCAGCCTGTGATTCTGATTCTGTGAAGGTTTTCAAGTAATTTGAGTCATGACTATGAGCTAGGGCAAATACTGAGAGCATCCTGCCCATGTTCAGCCTGGGTTGGGGCTGTCAGGATCCTTCCTCTGTGAAGATGGGATATGGATGCTGAAATATCCCCAGCTTAGGAGCCTCCTTCTGGAGGGACAAGCTCAGAGTGAACCACCTTTTAGAGGGGATCAAAAGACCCCTGGAGAGGCAAACAACTGGTAAGAGACCACCCAGCAGGGCAGTGGGGCTGGCTTGTGGCCACTGGGCTGCAGGGGCAGGTTACATACAGATCCCACCTCTCCTAGACTGGGAGACAATCCTTGCTGAATGTATGAAAGGTTGGAAGCATGACTGAGCTCCTCAGACACATAGGGCTGTTGGGCTGAGACATTTCTGAACACTAACAGCACTAACAGCAATCTTCAGGTACTAAAAGAAATACAAATGTAGCTTTGAGACAAGATGTAGGAGTGAACTGAGGAAAGGTGGAAATAGAAGCTGGGAGTATAAGCAGGTGTTGTTTCCTTCACACTTGATTCAGAGATGGATTAATTAGTCTCAATGTCTGCTTTTCTCAGCTTCCAGAATAAAAGGTGGCTATTGCAAAGGTTCTCCCCCAGAGAAGACATCAGATGAATTGAGGGATGTCAATGACACACCAGGGCTTGTGCCCAAAAGACAGTGAGGAGTGTCCAGTGCTGCAGGGGGTTGGGAGGGAGTGGCACCTCATCACCAGGTGACCCTCCCAGTGCCAACCAAACCAGCATCAAATCATCTCCAAGCCAAGCCAGTTTCCAAAAGAATTGTTTCCACAGCCAAGATGGTATTCGGTGTGATGATGGCACTGATTTTTCCCACACAAACTAAAGAACCCTTTGCAATTTCTTTTTTAAACCATTACAAACATTCATTAAAAGAATGTCTCACCATATTTCCAAATATAGTGAAGAAATGACTCTCCAAACTCACCCATTCCTTTTTCTGCAGCCTTCCCTGTTAGTCCATCCTTGGAATTGTGTCTAAAAGGCCACACTGCTTCTCTGGGAGAAACTGGGATGTTTGGAACATGACTGGATTGTAACATTTCTAAACTTCCCAGAAGAGGCAAACTGTAAAGGAATAAGCTTCTTTCTGTGCACGCACATTTGTTTTGGAGCCAAGTGGAAAGGAGAACTCAGAAAAAGAAATGACATATTGTTTGGAAAATATTGTCCTTCCCAAGACAGACCTAACCATATGGGGGGAAGGGAGTCAATAATGAAATTTTCCCTCTATATATGAATCCAGCAGCCCTCCCATTCACTCCTCCGGGACCTTGGTGTGAGTCAGGCCTGCAAGGTCATCCTTTCAGGGGAATATTGCCAGAACTTCAGTCCCCTCCCTGCTTCACTCCTATTCCCCACTGAAAGAAGCCTACGTCTCAGTTTTATGGGAAGAGCAGCGGGATGAGACCCAGAGCTGTCCCCATTTCCCCCAACCCCATCCACGGCCTGACATCACTGATGGAAAAGGAGTCCATCATGAAGGAAAAGCAGAGTAGCTCTGTCACTTAGAAAACATATCCATGAGTTTATGCAAGGAAAATTAAGTATGAGGACTGGGAGAAGTCCTTTTTCCAGCCCTGCCCAGTCTCCTGGTGTGACTCCAGCACGTTGTATGAGGTTTATGTGCCTGCAACCAACTATGCTGACCTCCCGCCAGGACGTGGGCAGGTTAAGGCAGGAAAAGGTGTTGGACAAATAGAAGAAGCTATACAAGAGCAGAGTTTATTGGTATTTTGATCATGCTTATGAAAGGCTCTTGCAGCTGCACTGGATCAATAATGCTAGACCCAAATCCTTTGTGGAAAAAATGAGGTGTGCATTGCTGCCTTGTGGTTAGACAGAAACAGAGAAAACACTTGTTGTGGCAAGTAAATCCCTTCACTCCTTTTAAATAACTGAATTTTTCATCATTGCCATCTTTGAGTAATAAACACACGTGATATTTATGCATCCCCAACTACTAATAGTGACAGTTATGCAACAACAACAACAAAAAAAGCAGCAATTGTGTGCGTCAGCAATTAGCAGCAGCCAGAGCCTTGAAAGATGTTGGGAAAGAAGTTTCTTTTGTGTGTGTGGTTGTGTTTATTCCCTGGTGACATGCTGCTAACAAGCTGCAAACCAAGGGTCACCCACAACAAACAGAAACAAATAAACAAAGTTTTGTAGAGGGTGGTAATACTTAGCTTAATTCTCTTTAAAAATAATTATAGCCCTGTTTGTGACAACTGGAAAGGCCACATTTATTCCAATAAAACTACTTGTTATTCTTCAGGATGACATTTGGAGATGTTTCCTTATACAATGTAGATGTTAATAGATAGATCTCCATCAATGAAATATTGATGTATTTATCATCTTTGCACTTGCAGGATTTTTGATTCTGCAGCTTGTGGTCAGTTGTTTATTTGCCAGTGAAATCACAACACATTTAATGATGTTCCAGAGATCTGTCAGAGGGCTGACCACAAAAGAACAAGTTCTTGGAGATTTGGGCATTAAGGAAAAGTTACTTAAGGTCTAGACATTGATCCAAATACTCCTACTGCAGTCTATTCCATGCATTATGGATTTTGGGGAAGGTGATAAATGGTCCATATACCTTCAAATTAACCCAGATGCCTCCTGTGCTCTCACAAGGTAGTTGTTACCTCTGACTTCAAATACTGTGCTTAGTATTATTCACCTATGCTTTGACAGCACTGCAGTGTCTCAGCTCATTCACTGTCTGAATGCCACACTGGATCTGAATGTCCCTGTATCAGACCCTGGCATCTACTCAAACCAGCTTCTTAGACTTTGTCAGGAAAAAAAACCCCATACAGGTATAATAATACTCAAGCCTAGTTTTAGTTGAGATTCATTCAGCTTTGGTTGTAACAGGGGCCGAGCTTGTACTCACAGGTAAGTTTGTGCTCATTCCTGGAGAGATGCTGAGGGCAGAGCTGTGCAGTACACATATCTGTCACTGGGTATGCACTTTATTCCTCCCTCTTCCCCAGAGATTGGCTTTGGAGGAGAAGGAGAGGGGAATTTGGCCCAGACAGTCCTGATTCCTGAAGTTAAATAGCGGAACAAGACTTTCTTAGAGCCAGGACCACCTCCTCCCCTGCCCCAAGGGACTTTCTCTGTCTTTTATTATTATTGCTGTATCTATTAAGATTAATGATTTCCAAGGCTGTTCTAAAACTATTTAAGTGCCTGATGATCCATCTGAAACTCATCTCCAGTCTGTGCACAAGTCCCAAACATTAATCTTCATAGGTGAGCACGCTGGCTTGTGGATGAAAATGAGGTAAATGCACATTTTTGGCAGGAGCTATATATGGGATAGAGCTCTCTGGCAGCAGACACAGGGCCTCATACAAATGAAAACGGATGGCTTAATATTTTGTTACATTTCTCCCCCCTGCAAGAATTATTGCCTCCTAATTGAGGGATGGATTGAGCCATAGAGTGTTCTTGTTCTGGGAGAGGCTGCCATGCGTGTTAGCCTTGAGCAGTCACCCAGGGAGCAGGGGCCAGGGGGATCCCTGCTGTTGCCACTTCTAGCCCTGGCTGTACTCAGCACCCACTCATCCCACCCCCAGCGTCTGCAGATGGAATGCAGGCTGAAGTTACACTAGAGGCAGCATTTCTGAGGGAGTTTGCACTTTCTGTGTGGTTCCAGGGGGCGTGCAACCAACTCTGCACTAATTTCTAAATATGCGTCTCATTATTCACGGACCTACCATATGTAGCTGTATTTAGATGATTTTTAGTTGCCAAACCTATTGTCAAGGTCCCCTAAATTCAGTAAGCAGGAAGGAGAGATGACTTCCAGAGAGAGCCTGAGAGTGTCCAGTGGAGCTGATGTGAGAAAACATCATTTTTTCTGTTTTTGTGTATTTTACAGCAGAACAAGGCACCAAGGTGAGGATGCTCAAGGTGGATCTTGTAGCTGCACATGAAAAGAACTGTTGGATCTTGTTACACCTGAAAGCTTTGTGTCTCAGGAGCTTCCTCAAAGAATTCTCCTGGTACTCATGGTACTACTCCTGCCATCCCATCCTGGCTGTCCTCCTGCTCCAGAGAACACCATCCTGCCAAGGATCGCAGAATCGTGGAATCATAGAATGGTTTGGGTTGGAAGGGACCTTAAAGCTCATCTGATTTTGAGTTTGGGTGCAAATATTTGCTGCTTAGAAAGCAGATGAATCATCCATGTCTGTAGGTTAAAAACACATTTGGTATTTTTGCTCTCCTGAGGGGAACATTTACAGAAGAAGGCTAACCTGGAGCTCTCCCAGTGACTGGGCTGACCACAGCATAATCACCAAAACTAGGTGTAAGGTTAAAATGAAACACCTGCATGGAAAATGTTTGCAGAAGAGAAGTCCTTGTTTGCCTGGGAGCAAGAGAATTAAAGGCATTCATCCAGCTCAGTGAAATACTGTGAGATCTATGGGTGGGAAGTGCTAAGTATTGCAATTATTATTTACTATATATTAATATTTGTTATTCAGGAGGATTTGTGTGTGGAAGATCTGGTCTGGCTCTGTGTTTGCTGGGGCTCTCGAGGGATTTTTTAGTGTCTACCACAATTATAGATGAGGACTGAGTGAAACCTTGTGGTTTTGCTCTACAAAACATTAAATTCAGTAACTGCCCATGTTTTCAGGGAAGGAAAAAAAAAAGAAAAAATCTTTCAGAATGTATTTGAATGATATTTCAATGCTGTGCTGGAGTGAAAAAATTTTTAAAAAGGATCACGTGGCTGTTGGGGAGAAGTATAGGCTTAGGCTCCTGATCATAAAATCAAGCCCTACAGATGAGGGTGTCAGGTACTTAATCATCCTGTTTCTCCCAACCTGCAGAGAAAATCCACCTGCATGTCCTGTTTACAGAGGTCTTTTTGCCTCTGTGTTGTTCACAGTGGTCAGTATTTTATGTGAAGTTGTACCTGGCTGCAAATTTTCTTGCTTCATCTTTTTGGTACTTGCAGAAGAGAAAAGCTGAACACTTTCCTGTGGACCTGGGGAAGCTGGATTTTCATGTTTTGAAAGATGACACGTCTTTCTGGGCGAATTGCAAAAATTGCCAAGAAACATTTAAGGTGTATTTGTACAGTTGCTTACTGTACCTCTTCAGATTAGTGAGTACATTTAGATGTTTAGCTTTAAAAACCAGAGTTTATTCCTTTTCATTCTTAAGTAAACACTGGAAGTTCAGATCCTCCAGACCGGATAAGACCTCTGGTTCATCAGGTCTGGCATTGTGCCTCTGGCAGTGACTCACATCTGATAGTGGGAGAAGCTGCTGCTGTGAGCTCAGCAGTGCAGTGGGATGGGGGTGAGGGATGGGTATGGGCTGGGATGCAGGGACCAACTGGGTACTGCATCCTCCAATCCTGCCTCTCCTGAGCAGAAACCCCTTTGGTTTCACATTGTTGCATCTTCATTAGTTTTAAAACACTATAAAATATTAGATATGCTTTTTCATGAGAGCCTCATTGCCTTCACCAACAGCGACTGCTGCTCTTTTTTGGCCTTGGCTGTACCAAGACTCTGCCATGAGAAACCTCCAGTTGTTTCTGTTCTTGCTCCCCCTGATGTGCTGGGGTCCTTGGTCATGGCTCACTCATATAGAAATTGCTGGTGTTAAAGTCTGCAGGTGGGAAAAGCATTCCACAGGTTCACTTCAGCGTTTCTAAGCGCTCCTCCCAGTGCTACGGTGTGCCTGAGCTCAGCTGCTGTTTGGTTTCTTTAAACTTCAACCCTTATGTGACATATAATAACTCTAAACTTGGTATTACAAGCCAAGATTACAAGGTATAACATGAGGTGAAACCGTATATGGGAAATAAGGATGCATGAAAGATTTTGTACAAAGGAAGTAACTCACTGTACATAAACTGGGTAGTTGCTCAGGGCAAACCTTTAGGATTTGATGGATTATTATCACTGTGATCCAGTGTTAAAGAGTGTTTATTTATTATAGCTCCCTAGTCCTCCTCCTCCCACCATGTCCTTGCCTTGGGGCTCTGAAAAACTCAGAAATCCCACTTCTCCCTGACTGCCTCATCATGGATGCTTGGCATCTGGGATCTCCATTTAGTGCTGGAGCTCAGAGCCATGCTGCTCTCCTACTGTCCACTGCAAATTAACAGGAGAAACATGACATGACGGAAGCTTTAGTACACCTGTCCTCAGAAAACGTGTCTCTGTCCTCTCATTCCTTGTCCCAGCCCTGTCACCCCACTGGCACCACTGAGGCTGAGGAATCATACCTGATGCTTTTCTCAAGGGCTATGAAAGGTGATCTTGTTCTAGTTCTGTCACCTGCTGAACATTTCCTGCCCCCTAATTACAAATGTAAATGCAGTGAGTCAGATCTCCATGGATGGCTTTTCTGTGCTGCCTTCCTCTTGTCTGGGTGACTGATCTTCCTCATTAAGGTCTGAATGGAAACCCTCCCACGAAAATGACCGGAAATCCTTTTTTTTTCTGGACAGGTACAGATTTTGTGGAGTACAAGAGTTTTCTAGATTTGACTGAAGGAATAGTTTGATGCTACTGACAGTCCAGATCTGTGTCATGACAAATAAGGCAGAACAAGTAAATTTGCTGCAAACTTGCAATGCTTTCATTCCCAGTTTTCCAGCACTTCATTTGGGTCATTTGTTTTACTTTTGTACATTTCACGTTATCTAACTGCATATTGAAAAACAATGCAAAGTAAACCAGCTCCACTTTTTTTTTTTTTTTTAGTGCAGGTTGTATTTGTTTTGGTTGGAATTTGGGAGAAATGACTGTGCCCTAGAGGCAAGAGGTGTGACCAGCGAGCAGGGTGCATCCCTAATCCACTGACTGCATTGACACTCCTGGCAGGGCTGGGAACTGGGAGCCTCTTTGTGTCTGACAAAAGAAGCATCACGTTCAAAGCACGTATTACTTGATAAGGTATTCCTCCTGTAGAGATGGAAAGGAAATAACCTTGGAGGCCAGAGACAAAAATTACATTGTCCATTATGCCAGGCAGCACATAGCCCAGGCTTTAGTCATGGGTAGTCATAACCATCTAAACTGCTGTGCTCCCAGGTCTCCCCTGAAGGATTATTCAGCAGCCTAACATTTCATCATTGGCAAATATTTCCTGATATTGAGCCTAAACCCTTCCTTTCCTAATCTCATCCCATTACTCTTAATTATGCCCTCTATACAACTGCAGATAACTTCTCTCCCTCCTTGATGTTTACAACCTCCAGATACTTTTAGGCTTCTATCCTGTCTCCTTTGCTATCCCTCAGCTGAGTGAGATGTATTTGGCTCTGCTTTCTTTTCCTTAGAGCTCAGCCTGTGCTCTCCATCCCAGCTGCCTTTCCATGGTCTTCTGCTTTCCTCTAAACCTCTTTCCAGCCTCTTCCCTGCCAGTGCTCTGTCATGGGGGACTCTGGTTGGAGTGGCTCAGAAGGGCTGTCCCTGTGGGGTGTCCTCGTGTCCTGCGGGACACACACCGGTCCCCCTGACCTGGCTGGGCTGTCACTGGTGCTCCTTTCCCATCTCCTGCATCTTCTTGGACCCAACAATGTTTCTGACCTGCTTTGCCTTTCTTCTTCCAGAACTTTTCTCAGCTCCTCTCCATCGCAGGGGAAAGAGAGACAGGAGCTGCTTCTTTCCTGGGCAGCAGGACTTGCTGAGCTACTGCAGAGATACCATCGTGCTATCTCGTTTTCTTGAGTCTTTCTTCACCCAGAGAAGTTGAACCCCGTGGCTGTTTGTTACTGATGTTAAAGCTGGGGGCTGGGGGGAGCCCCGGGGTGCCTGCAGCTGGAGAACCCTGCCCAGCCGCGCTCCCCCGGAGCCCTCCCGCAGCTTGCGGGACGCCGTGAGCTTCGGTGTCCCCCTTTGCAGCACTCGGCTCCCATCATCCTTCGGCAGCCGTGAAACCCGAAACGCCTCCTCGCAGCCCAGGGCAGGCTGTTAATTCCTCCCAGTGTAAATTCCCACTCGGAGCTGTTTCCTGACGGCGGGCGGAGGGCGGGCCGGTGTGGGATGCCTAGCCGCTACAAATTAGAGCGCTGAGTGGCAGCTCTCGCAGGGATGCTGCTCCCTTCTCCTGACACGCTGGGCTGCCTCAGGCTGCAGGCTCTTGATCATCATGGCATGTTCCCCTCGGTGTCCCGCAGTTAATTATTTCTGTGTTGGGTTGCAGCTATCATCTTCCTCTGACCAGCAGTGCCTGCAGCAACAAGAGCAAGGGCAAGCAGGTGACTGGGAGCCCTGGGTGGTGGCAGCTGGCTCCATGCAAGCCCTTTTCCTCCAGGATTGCTGTGCCAATGCTGGACTGGAAGTCTCAGCAGCGGAATTTTTGCCTTCCTCCTTCTTCAGCGTGTGAGGAGGATCCACATGCACCTTATCAGTGAGAGGAGAGACATGCTGGAGCAAGCAAATGCCCAAGGGCAAGGTCACATCTTGTGTAGCCTATGGATGATGATCTCTGTCTTCCAGAAGGAGTCTCTGGAGGTCAGATTCTTGTGCCTTGCATGGAGACAGTGGGGAGCTGTGCTGGGAGGGGACACGGAGCCCTGGCTCAGAGCAGCAGTGCCCAGGTCACACTCAGAATCACCCTGGTCATGATGGCAGGGCATGACCTTCCTCCTGAGGGCACAAACCCAGCAGGATCAGATCAGGTTGGAACCCTCTGGTCCAATTAAACCAGGCCTGGGAGGACTCAATGCAAACCACCACTTGCACATGCTTAAGGATGGTCAAAGCTTATGGTCACTGTGCTGGAGAGGAGCTCCCTCAGGCAGAATCCATTCCTTCTGCCAGCACCTTCTCTTGAGGTGGGTGGTTACAAACACATAACTTCTTCGAAGTGAAGCAGCCAACATCTCCTCCATCAGAGCTGCCACCTCTCTCTTGGGTGATGGTGACACTGCTCCTAGCTTTTCACACCTGTGTGAACCCCAGACAAGGTGTGCCCTTGGAAAGCCCCATCTCACAGCTTTCCATTGCTAACCCCTCCAGTGAGGGCGGGAGCTCCCTGCAAGCCTGTTCATGCTGAAACACCCACCAAGGGCTGTGCATCACCAGCTGTCACTGTCACACAGCGAGAGGGCAGTGCCAGGGCACCAGGCAGGCACAGCTCTACGGGCTTGCTCCTGCATGGTGTGGAAGAGGAGGCTCATAGTGTCTCTCCTCTCTGTCACACAGCCAGCAGAACGGCTCAGCTCCCTGGGCACAGCTGGCACACACTGCCCAGTACTGCAGGCAGGTCTGCTGGCAGGCCAGAAAGCATTTGTCCTTCAAAATATGCTTTGAATAGCACAAAACTGGCACCTCCTTTTAATTATGGAGTTGGGGAGTTATATTGACAGTGTGAGTCACCCTGCCCTGTGCTGTGGGAATGCTGTTGCCCATGTTACACACACAGGCAAACATGGCTGTCACGCTAGCCTTTTCCTGATTTTAGCAAATTAACATTATTAGGAATACAGACAAGTTAATTGTGAGTTATTTGGGAAGTGTAACTTGGTACATGTCTATCTGAATTTGCTGTAAACCTGTGTATTTTAACAACCATCATGCTGTCGCTTTTCTCTTTGCTTATTTTAGCTTAGTAGTTTGCAAATCAGCAGCTATTGACTGCTCTTAATTCTCTCTGTTTTATGTATCTGGACCTGGCTAAATTTGAGACCTAATTTATGCTTTTGTCTTTGGCAGGGAAATATTTCTATTTGTTGTGGGTAATTTTATTGGCATCAGGCAGTTTTGCACAGGAATGATTCAATGTTGCATGTGTCCTATTTTTTCCCAAAGGTTTTGCTTAGCTGCATGTTTGTACAGCAGAATACTTTCTGTTGTTCTACCTTGTACCTATTCTTTCAATGAATACCATTTCACTATGATCTGACAAGCTCATACTGCTCCAGTGCAGCAACTTGCCCATACATATTGTGGTGTTGTATTAAAGAGCTCCCTCGTTATTTCAGTGCAATGTGCATCTCCAGCATTTGTCAAGGCTTGTTTGATTCAAACGTGTTTGTCTTATCAGAGGGGAAAAAAACCAACCAACCCTTTAGAACTGTCAATGGGGACAATTAATAATGTTAAAAAAACAAAAAGAAGAATAGCATGCCGTGAGGAATGCCTTGCTGTTATGACACCAATGAGGAAGTAATGTACTGGAGCCAGTTTGGAAATGAGCTCTGTGTTCATTCCAGGCTGACTGCATGTCCCAAACAGGAAGAGTCAGGGAAGGAGATGGGCAATGGCTGGAAGCACCACGGATGTGAAAGCTCCTGGGTGCCCTCCCTTGGGGACTAGCACTGGTCCTGGCAGGACTAAGGTCACCCCTGCCCAAGCATGTGGATGGCTGAGAAGTGTGAACTTCTCCTTGGTGCCATTTCTATATAATGGAATTATGTCATGAAAGTTTGAGTTATTTGTCAGGAAAACTTAAAGTCCCAGTAAGAAATCTCAAGTAATATTAAAAAACTCCTCAAGTGGCACCATCTGTGTGACTACTTGGAAGACCTACATTAATCATTTAATAGTTGTAGTAATCCTTATTATAAATTCACATTTTTATCCAAAAGTAGCTAAAAAGCTGAGTTTCATGCTTGTTGACCATTTTGTTTCTCATGCTGACAGATGGATCAGAGACAAGAATTCCAAGGCTTTTACCCACGAGGCTTGACTCCTCTCTCTTGCACTAATTTTGCATTGACATAGTCTCATTCCCAGCACAGATGCTGTGGAAATTACACAGGTGTCAGTTTTGCTCCAGAAAGCTTCCATGGAGCTCTGGTAAGCTGAGGAGAATGTGTCAATCTTCTGTGTGGTTTTACACCTGCAAAGCCCCCAGATTCAGTTGCTCTCCAGGGTGAGTGTGCAGACTGTCACTTCTTGCCTTTTTTTTGCCTCAGGAGCCCATCAGCAAAGTGGATGTCACCATATCCTGTTTCAAAATGCTCTGTAGTAGATGTTGTAGGTGTGGTTGGTAGATGTCAAGAGTAGTTCCAGGCATCTCTTATACTAGATTAATAAAAGGATACAGGGTTTTTTTTCTCAGGATATACTTTAATTTCTTATTGTTTTATTGGACCCCCTGCCATGACCCAAATCTGAGCTGTCCTAGTGAGCAGGACCCGTTCTCACATCAGAAGATTCAAATGTGTATACAGTGCAGTCTGAACAGCAGAAGTTAAGGGAGATGATTTCGCCATTGGAAAAAAACGTGTGTCTTCTGTTGAACACTTGCTCTGCTCTTGCCATCATGCAGTGCAAAACCAGGAGCTCCTCTTCCATGTGAATTTGAGGCTTCTTGGTGTGATTCCTGATGTTTTGAGTCTACCCTGAGGAACAAAAAACCTGAACTTTGACTTTGCTTAAATCAGAAGACTGGTGAAAATGAAGACACATACTAGCTGAGCTTTATGAATTTTCATTGACTTGCAATTTCTTTTGGACTTTTAACCTGTGGGCTTCGGTGGAATTTCTCATTTGCACAGCTCTGTGCTCTGTGGAAGCTCAAAGAGTCCCTCTGAAGACAATGGCTCCCTGTGTTTTCAAGGAAACAAGTCCCTAAGAAGAAAAGGAAGGTCAGCCTGTGAGTACTAGGATTTCTAGTTCATGAAAAAGATTAAAGGATCTTGAACCAGATTTTGCCAAAGCATGGAGTGTAAGCATGTGCATGGCTTCTTTTAAGCCTCTCTTTCTTTTCCTTCCTTGGCCAGCAGAGATTCCTGGCAGTGGGATACAGAGCTGTTTGTACTACTGATGTGGTGCTCTTCTGCTCTTACTGAATGGACCAGAGCACTTCCCACTGCTCTCAGCCTGGATTATTTTGCCAAAACTCAGTTCACTTGGAAAGCTTTGGCCTTATTGCACACATTCAGCACACACTCTTTTAAGTGGTTTTCAGTACCCTCTATAGAAAGAGGGGGGAAGAGAATGGTCCTGTGGAAATGTTGAAAAGAACCAAGTATAACCTTGGTGTTCAGCTGACATTCAAGATATTCAAGGCTGTGTTTGCTGTTCTTTACTACAGCTCCAAGATGGTGGACCAAGGCAAAGATTGTCTAAGGTAGTTAGATCAGAGTCCTTGTTTCCAAGTGCACCTCCACATCCGTCTTTCCATCTGTATTTGAGGGTTTATTGCCCTCAATGTGTGCAGGGACCTGTGTGAAGGCAACACCTGCTTTTATTCCTTTTCTACTATTTCATCCCATTAAATGCATTCTTTCCAGAAATGTTCCATGATGACATGACTCCAAACCTTGACAAATGTGAGTTTTACTGGGTTCTTCGCACATGTTCCTGGCAATGATCTGCAGTCCCTAATTATGACTGTTAGCAGAGGTTCAGTACAAATGAACTCATAACTTGAGCTGGTCTTTCTGCCTGGAACTTTGATTTCATGACATTTCATTTCAGTAGTAGGCATGCTGCCAAGAGTTTGTGCTTCTCCAAGGTGAGGTTTGTCCTCATTTCCCCATGGCCACCTCCTTGGTGGAGCCACTAGGTCCACAAGACCCAGACTAGGTTAAATCAAATGAAGCATGAGAAAAAATGGAGAGTTCCATGACATTTTTCCTTAGAGTCTTGGACGTGATCAGGAAAAAAGGTGCCTCAGGGAGATTTAGCATCTCTCTTGCAGAGAGGTGGCATTGCCTGGGGCACCTTGACTGGGGTCAGCTCCCACTCAGCAGCATTAGGTGCTGGACTACCCAATCCTCCCTTTTCATGACAAGCCAGACATTTTTCTACTACACCCCATTGTGCTGCAGTCATGGTAGGGAGCATGGTGATGGTGACTATTGTGTCAGAGCTCACTGAATTTTTCAGAAGTTCTGGTTGTTTGGGCTTATGCCCTGAGGAACCTCTCCATCCCTATTGCTTCTTTTTGGTCCTGCAGTGGTTTTGCTGAATCCTTTTCCAGTTCAGGTCCCTGTTTCCCTGGGAAATAAGTTGCAATTACTCCTTGCTTCCTCCTGAGTCTCCCTGTGTGAGCTTTGAATTTTATGGGAAACACGAGCCGCTGCCATAAGATCTCCATCTCCTTTGTCCCTGAATAGCACGCATGCAGTGAATTGCACATCCCAGCTTTTGGATCTTTGATGATGGAAGATTATTTGTGCCTTATCTTCACAGACATCTAGATCAGCTTCACCTTCCATGGGAAGCAAATCTCCAAAAATACCTGAGGCTGTCAGGCTCTTGTAGAGGATGGCCCAGGTTTGGAAAGGGCTGTTCTCAAGTTCAACAGAGCCTCAGGCCAGGCTCTGCTTAGGAGGCTTAATTCCCTTTCCCACTAGACCATCTGATTACTGTGACTGAATGTTGTATGTCGAAATCCATAATCCCCTGCAAATTGTTTAAAGTCTTGTCCATTGAACTGCAGACCTTTATCAGACAACAGTTTATGGGATTCCATGTCTGGCAAATGCAAATATGATGTGTGCTGGGACATGTTTTGGTGTCAGATTCTCTCTATTATTGGATAATGTTATATAGTTCCAGGCTCATGTGAGTAATAACCCCAATTAAAATGTGATATTTGCCTAAAAGTATAAATAAATCTGTTTTAGACAGCTCAAGTATTTCCTTGTCAAGCTATTTTATTTTTTAAGACCCCATTTTTATTTTACAAGTCGTTCTTCTCAACATTAATCCATGAGCAGCACATTGAACGTCATGGGCTCTCCTTTCCTTTTCCTCTAAGAGGCAAATGGGAAATAACACTTCCATGTCCAAAAATCCTTGTGTTGGATGATGTGAATGAAAAACTGTAAAATATAATGTTGTGAAATAGATTTTCCAATATTTTTTCCTTTTTGCTGAGGTTAATTTTTCTGTATTGGGAAAGATGTCTAGCCTGGGAGAGACATCTGGTCTGGGCAGAGGTTTGTGGTGCAGATACCCTCAAACCAGACCTCCACAAGCTAACAGCAAGCCAAAGGCAGCACAATGGACAGTGTGTTGCTCCTCCAAGTGAGTTATCCTGGGTTCAGGGCTGCATTAACAGAGCCATTGTGCTTTTGGTACCCAAGCAATGGGCTCTGGGCAGTGTGACAGGTTTTATAGAGGCATCAGCCTGCTCAGAGCAGATTCACAGATCTCAAACAAAGTACTTAATTTTTTTTTTTTTTTTTTTTTTTTTTTTTTACAGTGGAGACGTGCTAACATGCTTAAAATAATGTTTGCAGCCATTAAGCTGTACTCACAAGTAGTGCAGATTTTGGGGTTTGCTTGGAATGGAATTGTGCTAAGTATAGGGATTTATTGCCTGCCTCACACTTGGATGCTATGTTTTATTCTGCCAGTAAATAAAGAGGGCAGCAGAATTGCAATTTAAATTCTTAGAGAAATTTGGTTCTTAACATCTTACTGGATGGCTGGACTTGGAAAAGCAACTTATTCCTTTGCACTTAAAAGGTGTTCAATAAATTAACTTTTCTAGTCATTTCAGCTTGAATAGGTGGCTCATATGAGCATTTCCATGAACTTTATTCTCATCTGGAGTAAAATGCAACTAGAAGGTGAAAACAAAAAAACCCAAAAACATGGTCAAACATACTGCAACTATAGACCTGAGTAGTGCTGTAATAAGACTTAGACCAGCTCTGGTTCAATGTGAAAGAAACTGGAGTGAATTAAAATGTGTGGTGTGGTGGTGAGGTTGTGCTTGGGGGAAAATGAGAAATCCTGCAGGACCTTATCTCTACAGGGAAATCCCATCTCTGCAGGGGTGGCATCACTTCTCTCTCTTTGATCCCTAAAACCATTCTGATCCTCCAGGACCTAGCTATGAGGTTTTTTGCCTTGCTGTGGACTCAAGTAATTCCTAGCTCTTCACTTGGGTTCCTGCTGGCTGGGGAGGGTATATTTTTAAATGGTGTTAGTGGAAATTTTGATTCAGGGCATTCTGAAATCCCTGGAACTGAAAGCTTAAAGTTCAGGCTGTTGCGTGGTTTCCCTGGACACGTCTTCCTTTTTTTTTTTTTTGCCTGGAAATTTTATACCAGTGGAATCAGGGGATTTGACATATTTATCCAGGATTTCCAGCATCTGGTGCCTGGCTGGAGCAGTAGCTCTGCCTGCCTGTCAGGGACAGGGACCCCCGGGGCATCCCAGTGTGGGCTCAGTGTGTGTGTCCACCAGAGCAGCCTGTGCCTCACCCAGAGCCTGCCAGGAGCTGCAGAGCACACAGCTCCCTTCAGGCAGCCCCACAGAGCTAAAACCAGCTGCTGCTGCTGCACCACAGCTTCAGCTCAGCTGTCCTGGTGGAAATCAGGAGGGATGCTGCTCTGAGGGGTGTAGTTTACCCGAGGGAAAGACAAGCATCAGCCACGGGGCTGCATCACACAGCAGAGCAACTGGGAGAGTTAATGACCTGGGGATGGTTGGGTCTTTTGTTCTCCACCTCATTGTGTGTTCCAACAGTCCAGGAAGTGCTTTATCTTCAGGTAAATTCTCAGAGAGAAATCGTTTCCTCTTTAGCCTCTGAACAGTAGCTCGGTGTGAGGGAGCTAGACCAAATCAATCAATTAGGGATAAGAAGAACACCAGTTTTTAGAGAGCTGATGATAAATTTTTACTGGACTTGGCAGAAGCCTGTGATATTGAATCCAACCAAAAATTGACTCCATGGGTGCTGGGACATGGAGCTTCCTCGGCTCTTTGGTTCTGTCCTCATGAACTGATTTCAGCTTCATCCTAAGAAGATGAGAGAGATTTCCAGTACATCCCTGTGCTCTTCCCAGTGTCCATGCCTTAGCCCTGCTGGCATTTCATAGCACGTGGAAAGGTGTTGTGAGCACTGGTATCCTGGAAAGCAAAACCTTCTGTTTGTGTAAAGTATGACCTTAAGTCTTCTATTTCTGAGGTATTTTAATTTTTTTCCTGCATGCTGGATTTCTTTCATCCATTTTTTTTACACATTTCCAAGTTCTTTGCAGAAGCATGAGAAAAATGTTATTTAAATTGATTTAAACATTTTTGTCAAAACCCTGTTAATTCTGTGAATTTGACAACCATTTCAATTTTTCATAAAACTGGGAAGCTTTTAATCCAATATATCCAATACAATGAGCATATTTTCTTTACGAGGTGTTCTGTTGCTTAATAAGGAGTATTTACTTATTTTTTCTTTTCCCTAGACCTGACTGGTTGTCTGTTCTGTGGAGGATGATATTAATGGATGGCTTTACTAATTCACAGCCAAGGAGTAAGCAATAGGAAGGAGTCAAGATCCAGCCACCAGCTTTGTAAATGTGAGGCCACACTGTCATTTCTTTTAATAGCAAACTAGGGTGTGCTTTCAGAACCAAATGCCACTGGTTCATTTTTTTTTTTTTTTTTAAATTTGGAGCCCTGTCGCACATTTTAGGCTCTTCCTTGCTGAGGAGCTGCCTAAAGCAGGTGGTTAAAAGCAGAAATCCCTGTTGAGAGCCCTCTACTTCTGTTTGCCTTTCCTCCAAACCCAGCATGAGAGCTCTGATTTGTGTCTTACATTTCAAAATTTGAACAAACTGGAACAACTGAGGTTTACCCTTTCTTCTTTCCTCAAAGTAGTGCTGAAAATGTTTTGAAGGGGCAGTAAAAATTCAAGTTTATTTCTGCACTGGCCTAAGAAAAAAGTAGAAGTGAGGTAGTTTTCATGCAATTTCAACTTCCAGGAGAGCTTTTTTGTGTAAAAAATGTATTCCATTCCCAGGCTCCATGAAGCCATTCATTAAACTTTTGTGGGACATGAACAAAATCCAGAGAGCTTTTCTAAATATGGGAACCAAAAACTAACACACTGTTTAAGAGAGACAATAGAAATCAATTTAATGAGGTAAATCTGACCAGAGATTAACTTTGTTCAGGATATTTTCTAATAGGAAAGAAGCAGTGGGGTCATCCAGATCCCTTTGAAAATTTATTGCTGTGCTCAGGAATTCCTCTTACATCCCAGGACTGGGAATCTGAGCAGCAGGCTGTTGTGGCAAGTAAAAAAATAAATGGTGTTATCTTGATAGCCAGATAACACAGTATCTGCTCACATAAAGTCATTTGGAGAATATTGTTTGTGAAAAGCTCTTTGCTTTGGATCCATTCCTTCTTCTTTCTGTTTTCTGATAAAAAATCCTAAACACCAAGCAGTTAAAGGCTGCCATAAAACTGAGAGGAAACACTGACACTGGTGCTTTATCATGCTCCATCTGGGAGGCGAGCCAGCTCTTCCTACTTCAAGTTTATTTCTCCTACTCTGCTTTACCTCAGATAATGTCTCATAAACAGTTAAGAGGGTCATTTGTAAATGTCTTGGAATGGTTATTGCTCTCATATAGGCTTTGGATCTTTGTGCTTAAAGTGAGTGAACATCAAGGTAAAAATCAAAACAAATTCCCAAGCCTAGAGGAAGGACTATTTGGGAATGCCTCCTGTTCCTAGGACAGAAAAGCTATTTTTCCCTACCTTATTTTTTAAATTGTAAGCACCATCTCTCAGAATAAGTGAGACTTGTTTGATTGCCAAGCTTAGTGTATCACTGATCAACTTTTAAACCAAGGACAAGATCACCTAAAGAGAGCTTGGCTGGAGCATTTTAATAGAATGGGATTTCAACCAGGATTAGATTTTTAAATGAACTAAACCCACTGGTAGCCAGCAACAGCAGCACCTTTGTGAGGGCATGGAGACTTGCTTTCTCCCTCTCCTCATTTGTGCCTTATTCATAGGTGCTCCTTTTTTTTTTTTTTGTAAAAAGAAAGATCCCAGCCTGCAGTTATTACCTGGTTGCCTGTAGAACCCAAGAGGCTGTTCCAAGAGCAGTAGGTACATGATTTATTTTAATATATCATTGCACATTTATCCCATGGCCCTGTCCATCAGTACATGATCCCCTCAGCTGGGGATGTCTGTGGTGCCCTATGAGCCCCAAACTGGGATTCCTGAGCCATGGGATGCAGGACAGGGGCAAGGAGCTGGTACAACACAACCCCCTCAAATTTTTGATGTGCTAGAATAGCATCCCCCAGTCCTGCTCTGAGCAGAGGCAGCAATAAGGTCTCCATCCCCACACTGCTGTGTGTGTCAGGCCATGTGGTGAAAAATGGGCCTTTGGCTAATTTCTTGTGACTGTGTTTGAAGAGGCAGCTGTGTAAAAAGACATTTACAATAATCTTTCATGTTCTCCAAAGGAAAAGAATCCACCTGTGTAATCTTTCAAGTTAAGCTTCCCTCAGGTCTTGTTTAACATTATAAATATGGCAGCTAATATAATTTTATTATCTGAATTACATATTATTCCTTCTCTGTCTTCCTGCTATTTCTCCTAATCTTTATCAATAAAATGACTAGGGTATAATGATTTTATAGGCTGCTGCTTCTTTGTCTTTTTCATTTTATTACTTCAACTGTATTCTCTTCAAATAAGTGAATTAATATCACAATTAGAAGCCCAAAACAACATTACACAACCCACACAGCTACATCAGTCATGAATGCAGAAGCAGAGATCATGAGATATTTACTTGTGATATCCTAGCTCTGAAAGGATTCCTCAGAAAACACCAAAGAGAAGAATGTCTTGAACTGGGAGAGAAAACTAAGTTTGATTGGGATTTTTTGAAGATGGGCTATTTGGAGAGATTTCTGCTCTGAGCATGTCTGCTGCTTCTTTGGCTGTAGGAGAAGGGAAGATAATAAATTCCCTGGATTTATCGTGTACAGACAGGGTGCTGGGGTGGTGGTCTGAAGCTCTGGAGAAGTTTGCATCCAGTTGGAGAAATCAAACTGCAGGAAGTGCAACAAATCAGAAAATTTTTTTTATTCTTAATCCCAAAGAACTCTGAACTGCTTTAAATAATGAGATGTGAGGCTGGGGCTTGTAGACTCAAACTTCATCTCTTTGCCTTCAGCAAAAGGGGTATTTCTGTGCCTTGACCCTCCACAAGACAGGAGTGATGAGAGATACCTACTTTAGGCAACATTAGAGATCTGAGCTGATGATTTTAGTGTACCCTGCAGCAATCACTAAGTAATTATTATGCACTAATTTTTTTCAGCCCAAGCCTGTAGTTTCTGCTCATTCAGGGGTAATTTTTGACTGCTGCACTCAGTGTGGTATCACTGCTAAAGTATGGATGTATCCAGGTCTGAGTTTTAGTGAAGCAAAATCCCTTCTCGTGGAATACAATATTTGTCATTGTAGGCAGGGTGTATTAGTTATCCTTTCATACGTAGAAAATAAATGACTGTAAAGCTTGCTAAGTCACTGTCTGCAGAGATTCCAATATTAGATCTCAGTGATTTAAAAACAAAATTAAATGCTTCAACTAATTATAGTTCTCTGCACATATAGTTGCCTCTGAGTATTTGCAGCTGTCAGGTTCAAATATTTCTAATAACTGTGGCTATGACATTTGTTGAACAGATGAGGTAAGAATAAAAGATAAAGGGGCAGCAGCCTGGTTTGAGAAAAGGAAAGAGATGGGATACAAAACTCAGTGCTGTGGAGCAGTATAACACAGGTTTGAAGGTGGGCTTGAATGCACCAGATTTTACAACTAAAACTAAATAGCAGGTGGTGTGGTAGCAACACTGAGAACAACAGGGAGAAAACACCTTGTGGAGGAAATGCTGCAAAATATGTGTTACTCCAAGCCCAGACCTGAGAAGGCTGAATGTTAAGGTTCCTCTCAGGAGGGGTTTAAGATCCTTGAGCAGTTTGTGTCATTTCTGTCATATTTTCCCATGAAGGAGGCAGTAGTGTACAGGTGGATGTCTTACTCTAAAATTCATAATCACCAGATCATCTGTGCAGAGGCCTGAGCCTCCTTCACCTCTGGGCTTCCCTGAAGCACAGTCTGGTGTTTGAGCACACTTCACCCTGCACCATTCCTGCACTTCTGTTCCTTTTTCTGGAGAATTCTTCATTATTTCCAAACTGTGCTAGAAGGTTTCAGACTTGGAACACCATACCTGTGTCTTGCATAGCTGGCTTTTTTCCCCCCGTTGCAAATAAGTTTTTACACATTTCTGTCCTCAATTGCTGCAATATGCTCTGCATAAGACATGAGATGCCAACAGCAATCTAGTTTTTTAAAGGTTTCCCTTTGAGAATTCCCTGTGAATTCCCATCATGACGTTGACAGGAGATACCTTAAAAGAAAGTACCACTAGGAAAAACACGTGTTTGGGTTTTTCTTTTGTGGGGGGAGGAGTGGAGGGAGGAAAGATTAGTAGACTATTCTCAATGTGTATGTCTCAGATCTGTGATCTTTGCTGCAGAATCCAACTGTGCAGATCTATCAAGTTCAGCCATGCTGGGGTATGCCACACAGGTGGATGGTTTAATCTTGACAGTTGAGCTTCCAACTGAAAGGAGACAGAAAAAATGAGATGAAAAAAACATGCTAAAACCTGTTCAGCTCCCAGCCAGTCTTTGGAGCTGTGCTGCCGGGTAACATTGCTGCTGGAACAAAGGCATGGCAATGGGTGGCTCTTTCCATCACAGTACTCTATTGGCTTTCCTAAAGCAATTGGGAAATAGCAAGGACCCTCCCAGCTCACAAAATAAAGGAGGTGGGGTGCAGTTCTGCTTTGATGAGGAAAAGGCAGTAACATGGATATGGCCTTGGAATGCAGCTGAGATCCTTGAGCAGAGTGTGTGTTTTACAAGGGAATGATGACATTTCAAATCTGTACATTCAGGGCTGGATCTTTAAAACTGTACATCATTCATTCACAGAGTTTTCATTTCATTTAAGTAGGAGAAAAAATCCTTTTCTCAGGAGGAATATTTCAGAGCTGCCTTGCTCACCCACCAGCTTCACACTCTGCTGTCTCTGGAATGTGTCAGGTTTGGGTGCAAGTTGCATTTCTGCTGCAAACTTCCAGATGCATGTGCAGAGTTAGCATGGCTTGGGCTAACATTAAAAAAAGGAAATGTTAATGAAATACTTAAGCACATACCTATGACACAATCTGAAACAGGTGGATGTGGAGCCATTGAAGGGCTCCTGCTTCACTCAAACCATATGTGAGACTCCTATTGCCATCCTAGGAGCAATGATCAAGGGCAGGAGATGACTGTTAGTGAGCATGATTTAAAACTGACTTTAGAAAGAGTAATTTATGCTTTGGAGCCTCCTCAGATGTGTACCCAGTAGGAAATTCTGTAGCTACACCTGTTTACACATCTTTCAGCTCACTGAGATGCTAATGAGAAACCCAGCCATCATGGGCACAGGGAGAGACTGTAACAATTACTGAGCACCAGAAAGAAAATGGGTTCCAGTGACTGATTTATCAGCAGGCTTTCCTGAAGGACAGATAATTCACACCAGGAGTTTTAAGGAGTCACTGGGCTGCACTCAGAGTTTGGGATGCTAGAGATACATCCAACAGGGCTGGTAAACATGCAGTGCTCTGGAGCCAGGGATTGCCCAAGACAAAGATCCCTTTCACCTCTCTTCCTTTTTGCTTTCACCCACATTTTTAAATCTCTGTGTGCCCTTCATGTTTGTGAGGACTTTTAGACTTGATGGGGCTTCACATCATATGGCTCCTTCTGTTGAGATGTTTTCTTCCTTCATTCATTCTTGGCACCATGTGCATTTGAAGGGCTTCACTCTGCACCAGGGTTCACAGGGGGTTCAGCATCTGTTTAACATCTCCCTGCCCTCATCATGGCCATTGGTGTTGCTTGATAATTTAAGTAGAGAGAAACCAGTGTCCTTAGACTCAGGATGCATGTGAGAGTGGCCTTCCTTTGGCAGAGGTGAGACATGCTGCACCCTCTAAGAAACCACAGGGTTGTGGCAACTACTTCTTTGCAGGACAGAAATAAGGATTAGTGTCAGATCACCTTTGTCCTCTTCCAAACATCCTCATGGTGTTTTTTTCCTTCAAAACATTTCTCCTTCAAAATTTCACCATCTCCCCAAAAAGCTTCCCCAAGGAAGTGCAGGGGGAGGGCAGGAAATGTAGAGATACATTTTGAAGAGGTGGTGAAACCTGTAGATGTGGAGAGATATTTCTTCTAGAGATGCCCAAGCTGGGGCTGGATCACAGGGTGGCACCAGCACCCCTCTGCAGAGCAGTAGGTGCTGCACCTCTTCATGCCTCGGGAGTCTGGGCTGGGAGTGGTGGGAGTGAGGAAAATGCTTGGGGAAGTTGCAGGATCAAATGGGTTGCTTAAGTACTAGTCATTATAATTTTGTTTTTGAAGCATCATTTTACTTTCTAAAGATAAATACAAACATGGTGAAAGATGAATAAGGCTCAGTGTAAATGGCCTTGGGGGTTTAAGAAGCCGTTCCTGCAGCTTTGGGATGTGATTATGTGATGTGAATATGCTCCCATCAAAGCCACTTGGAAACTTCAACCACAGTCTTCATCACTCCCCTTCCTAAAATCAGATTGCAAACCAACAACAAGACTTCTGCTTAATTATAGCCCGAAGAGTGATGTTTGGGCTGTGAATCATGTTAGATTTCACACTGATAGACGAGAGTACAAGTGCTGATAGCATCTGCAGATTGGGCACGGTTCACACACCATGGTGAGGAGCCATCCCGCTATGCTGTGTCCCTGGCAGGTCCCTGGTCTCAGTGGGACCCATGCTGAGACCAGAGAGCACATTTATTTTCTGTGCCAAGTGCAGCTTTCCTACTGTGCAACCTTGTGCTCGCCCCTCCTTTCGTCCCTGAAGGCCTTGGGAATTGGAAGACTCCTTTTTCTCTTTGCATAAGCAGGACATAAATTCAAAGGGTTCTGCTGAATATTTGTTAAGATACATATTTATGTGCAAAACCCTCCCGACCCCTCAGAAACCATTTAGTTAAAAGAGGATAAAGATGATTTACTTATGCCTTAAGGCTGTTGCTATTTAAACACTGTGTACATTTATGTCTATTTACTCTGGTATTTAGTAAAAAAGCATAGTTAAATTAGCAGTCCCTGCCTCTCTTAAACCATTTCTGAAGGCTCTTACAGCACTTCTTTAAGGGAACAAACTCAGGGATGAACAAACCAAGTCATTTTGGCTGTAGGACAGTGAAAGCAAACACCCTTTTCCAGTGGCTACAGGGAAATAAAAGGATGTCTTCGGATTCCTCAGTGTGGCAAACTGCTTATTTTGATGAAAACTCCAGCTTTGCAAACTGTGTTGTCACCACACTCTGCAAGAAGCATAAGTGGGGTGGTTTTCTCTGTCACCCAGGTTTGCACACAGGTTCCTGACATCCCATGAGCTCCATAAATGGTGCAGAAAGCGAAAAATCCCCAGGATTCTCCCATTTTGAGCTGGACAAGGCTCTTTCTTCTGCTGAGGGGTATTGGCAGTAATGGCAGTGGTGCACTCGATAACTGGCTGGCTGTGCTTAATGACCCGAGGCACGACAGCTCCTCTCAGCTGGCTCCCAATCCCCAGGAAATGCACCTCGGCTTGATTACTGTCACCTAAAGAGTCACACATGTACTCTGCAAGCCTTCTTTTCATTAACTCAACCTGTGCCCAAAGAGCTGCTGAAGAAACAGATTTTTTCAATCAGATAGTGTGCATTTTCGATTAAATGACTGGGTTTCCACCCATTTTCTCTTCCTTTCCTGCTGTACAGGAGCTATCTGTGTTTAATGCTGTAATGGGATCTTACCATAAACTTGGCTGTGTCCTTCTGAAGTGATGGTGTTGATAATTAAGATGTGTTATGGTTTTTCACTGAGTATATTTGTACCATATGGACATTCAACGTGTCTCAGAGCAAAGACTGGTCCTGAAAATTGAGGACGAGGTGCAATGGATGGGAATTCAGAGTGAAAAGTAGAATTCTGGACAAGCAGGAAGCTCTGTATTCCTGTACCTGCCTGCCTGGAGTTCCCCTGCAGATGACTTTGGCACTGGTTTAAGAAGTGAGCACGCAGGGTTGTTGTAAGTGCAATCAATGATGTATGGCAAATGTTTGCAAAGCAGCTGAGAAAAAAAGCTGCTGGGGCAGGGCTTGGGTGTTCAGCCTGCAGTAGCTGCATAAGGAGTGGGATCTGGAGATCATGTGGCTTTGGGGGAGTGCTGGCAGGGTTGAATTAAGCATAAATCAGAAATCTTTCATGAATAATGAGGTAAAACGTAGGAATGGATTTCTATTCCAGAAACAGCCTCCTTCTCCCTCTAAATGAATGTCTTTCAGAGCTGTTGAACCATGGATTTTCCATGTTCAAGGCTTAGGCTCTGGTGGAGGGTGGGAAATTGCACGTACTTCTTGCTCCAGAGTCAAGAACAAGAACAAGTCTGCTCTTTCCCAGACAGAAAAAGGCCACCAGCACCCAGAAACAGACTGTGATGGCCCCAGGACCAGCATCCCTCCTGTGCAGCTCTGCTGGGAAGCAAGGGAGGGTGGTGCTGCTGCTCTACTCCAGCTGTCACTTTCTGGCTTACTGGTGAGGACAGGGATGGCTTTTTGCAGGTGAGGCAACATTCCTTTGGCAAAAAATTATCCCTCAGTCTTGGTACCCAACTGCATTTGGTGAGACTGCTACTGTTTTCATCTCTCCAAGCACTGCCCTAAACTTTTCAGCTTGTTACCCTTGACATTGCAATGTAAGAATGACTCACCAAGCCCAAAGATATCTGGAAATGGCAGACTGAGGATGTGCTTAAAAAACCCAAAAAACCAAAAAGTGCTTTTTTTTTTTTTTTCCTGAGCAGGTATCAGGTCTCCAGGACTGCAGAGAGCTTTGTGTGGAAATTCTGGTATTGTTTTGCTGTGGTTGAAGTATAGAAAGTGGGTAAATAAATGAGATGCTCTTCTAGCAGACAGGTATGGGCTGGATTCTGGGGGCTCCTGTACAAGTTCTTTGATCTCATGTGGTGTGAAGAAAAGGATATGGGTCAATTTATTTAATTTTCTTTTTAGTAAAATTTAAGAGTTAGAAAAGATTCCTCATTCCTTAAGTGTTTTTTGCTTTGCTGAAACAGCCTTCTGAAAAAAGTGGTAAAAAAGAAAGTTTGAAGCAATTCCTGTGTATAACAGGTTAAATAGCTTTGAAATTAAATGTGAAGTAAATAATGTTGAAGCATAGTTATTCCTTTTTCTTGGTGAATTCCTAGATCTCACATGACATGGAGATCTTGTTTTCAGGAAAAAACCATACCCCCCCCCCCCCCCCCCCCCCCCATATTCTTTGGCATGTTTAATGGAAATCAATCTGAATTGAAATTTCAACTGTTAGTAAATCAATGCCATCCCCAGGCTCTCTGTGAATATTTGCCTGTTCCTTAAAGATCATGTTTATATTTATTTTAAAAAAGGCTGCACAGTGTCTGGCACACAGTGAACTAGACACTGATGGTGCTTTTTAGCTATCACAAAGGATTGTGAGCTCCTACAACCCATCTTTGGGGAACAACCATGGGTTATGTGAGCCTGCTTGTCACCTCCCTTGACAAGATCATGCTGTGTGAAGCACCCCTGTCCCTGCTGATGGCTGCTCTGAGCAGAGGCATAGCTGAAGCTCTCCATATATCTTGCATTTCCCAGAAAGTGCTTTTTCAGTGGCCTCAGACTGCTGAAATCAAGCTTCCTGTGAGTGGTCCCCACTGTGCACTGCAGCTCCACCTCTTTAGCAGTGGAGCTTGGCGGGCTGGGCAGTTTGCCAGGAGCTCTCTGTCCTGGGAGGTTGTCACTCACCCCTGGCAGCAGCCCCTGCCCGGAGCCATCCATCACTGTGTTTGCACAGACAAGGTCTCTCCAGCTGATTGCACCTTCCCTGGGTGCCACTGGCCCTTGCCAGGTTGAGGAAATGCATGCCATCTAGAAGTTACCTGCTGGTTTGTATGCTTAGGTTACCTGTCTCATTTATTGCTTTTATATTAATTAGTTTTCCACATTCCACAATGTCACAGCTCTTTTCTTAGACATGTGTGTGACAAATTTTCAGGCTGTGAGACATAGGCACCAGCCCAGGGAATAAGGGATATGAATGTCCTTGAAGATGCCAGCTTTTTCCCAGTCCCAAGTCCACATGACTTGGAGGATTAGCCAGAGGCTTCTTAAAGGTGCCATGGGAAGAGGAGTGCTGTGGGATCCAGTGCCAATGCCATCCTTGAGGATTTTTCCTGCTGGAAACTTGTGAGGAAAGGATATTTCTGAGCTGTTTGTGCAGATATTCATGGGTTCAGTGCATCCCTCTGTGCTTGCACTGCATGCTTTTACCTTGTTGACTGGCACATCCAATTTTTTCCCTGCGACACCCTTCCCTACAGACAGCACAAACTTGGGGAGGTTGCAGGAATAAATAATTTTTCTTGCATCTGCACCGCTGCAGGAGCTGCACGGGGGCTGCCTGCCTGCACAGCCTGCCCTGTGCATATGCAGCCATCTGGTTCTGCTGAGGGTTTTGATCTCTGAGCCGGGTTTGATTTATGTGGCAAGAGCAGCGGCATTCCCCTTGGAGAACCCGGCACGATGCTGAACGCTGCCACTGCTTCACTCGGATCCCACCAACCAAGGGCTGAGTTTGAGGCTGCCCCTTATTGGACACATCTGGTGAAGGAAAGGCTCTCTCCTTGCCTCTGGCCCACTCTGCCTGGGTTTGGGCCAGGCAATGTGAAACCCCTTTGCATTTTCAGTGCCTCATGTCTTGGTTTGTGGGAATGCCGCTTTCCCCACTGAAATCTGGGAAAAAGATACTGAAGGGTATTTCTGCACTACAAAAAAACCCAACAACAAACAAACCCAAAAAACCAAACAAAAAAAACCCCTAAGGCAAGGGTTTTTAAGTTGGTATAAAGAGGTTTTTTCCTACTGTTGTGAAGGTGGGAGCATCAGGTGGGGTGTTGGTGTGACGAGAAGCCTCAGTGAAATGTTTTGTAAGGGCACTGCTCCAGGGGGCTCAGTGACATTTTCAGTTTGCTTGTAGGGAATGTCACAATGCCACATTGCTCATCTTATATCCTGAGTCATCCTCATGGACACTGATGGTTTTTCTCCTTTTCCTTCATTTCCCAGAGGCTGTGAAGCACCATGTTCAATGGCTGTGTACTTGAAGCTCTTGTGTGTGGTTTTTTCCAGATAATATGACTTATCATGGTGCATTACCATAACTTTTTACTATTTCCTTTATTACACAACATTTTGCAAAGTTCATGAATAATCATTAGTTCCAGCTAAGAAATGTGATTGTTGAAGGTATTGTTCCTGCCTAGGAGAATTCCAAGCAAAAACTGAAACAAGAATTTAGTCTGACCCAAAGCTCTTTTATCTTAATTTCCTAGTGAAATCCAGCTGATGTGGGTGGGATGCATTGATTTAAATTGAAAGAGCATTGTACTGGCACAAAGTGTTTTGGGATGGGAACTGAGAAAACTCCAATTGAAATGTCATAGGAAAGTCAGGGAGAAAAAAGATCTACTGACCTAACCTGGAAGGAGCACAGCCCTTTGCAGCAGGCAGGGCTGGTAAGCCCTGCAAAAAGTGATTTGTTAAGGTTTGGGTGTGTTTCTGTGATGCAGACACTGGAAGGAATTTTTATGGGATCTGGCCCTGGAATTGAGAGGATTAAATAGCAAAGGAAAAACCAATGTGCCATTTGTAACTGATAGCACACAGAAATGATAGTTCTGGTAGGAACTGGAATTTGAGTCTCAGTTGCTGCAGCCAGCCATTTCTAATCATCTGTGAACAGCAACAGCCTGGGAGTCAGGGCAGGAGAAATAAGCTGCAGCAGTCCTGCATTTCTTCATGGCTTCAGGAAGGATGTCCCACGGTGGGAAAAGGGGACACAGCCCCCTGGGTTGTGATTTTTTGTGTTTGAAGCCATCAGTCCATGTGTAGGAATTGATCCGTGTGTGTTGAATTGGAGGTGCCGAAGGGAGGGTCCACAGTGCAGAGTCAAACCCAGAAGGAAAGTGCCTGAGACAGGAAACAAATCACCAAAACTCTGTGCAGCATTGCAGCCCACGCTGCTCTGGGTGCTGCAACACACTGTGCATCATGTGCTGCCATGGACTGTTGATCTGTCTTCCATCAGCAGGCTTTGTGCTTTTTTTCTATTGGATTTAACCCAAAATACAGCAATGCTGTGGTCAGGCTTGCAGGGGAGAATAAAGGAGATATTATGGACTTGTTTAAGCATAGAACTGGAAGTCAGTTTAAGGCCCAGCCCTGTGTCCTGGTATTTCAAGGTATTTTCTGGGCTCAGTCCTCAGCCTGGCTGTGCTCTCTTTCTGTCCTGTGCATCATGATCTTAGGGTGTGATGGGACTCAGTTAATTTACAGGTGTTTGGAGAAGCACATGGTGAGATGGAAGATTGTGCAGGACAATCACTTCTTGCATTTTGTGTGTGCACTAGCTGTGAGCTTGAATTTTGCTGCCAAAATGGACCCTTGAACTGTTTTTGGTGCTGTCTCCAGATCCCACCTACATAAAGAAATCAGAGAGAGAGAGAGAGAATCAGGGACCAGTTCCACTGCATTCCCCTGAGCATTGGGTGGTGTCATCTAAGACAGAAATGCTGGGATTTGTAAAGGCTCCTGCCAAGCCTCTGGGAATTGTAAAGGTGCTTCCAAGATTTTCTGACTTGTCTAAGAATGTTAATTAAATGACTCAGCAAGTAACACACAGCTCCCTAGAGGAAGGAGAGCCCTTTGTCCAACAGCACAGGGCCCAGGGTCCGTGCCTGCGGAGCTGCTCGCGATGGAGGGATGCTGCAGCCGAGGGGACTGAGGGCTGCAGAGGTGGCAGCACTGTCCCTGCTGAGCCTGGGCTCTGCTTCTCTCCCAGGCCTACGGCAGCTCCGGGCAGGGAGCAGCAGACCTGCGGGATGCCTTTCCTGTTGGAGATCTTGCATTTTGAGTCGGGCCATTGCCCCGCTGCAGAAGGTGGTGGGAGGAGGGAAGGGACTCCAGGCCTGCAAATTAGCATCAAAGGCTTGGTGCGAGGTTTATGGGGACATTTACTAGTGTTGTTTTCATTATTTACACCAGTCTTGGTTCTAGGAGTTCTCATTAAAAGTGTAATAAATGTAAAAATATTTTACAGGCCAATAAAAGCTCCAAAGCAAAAATAGCTTTATATAGTGTGATTTTTTTTTCTTTTGCAAAATACTGTGTGGTATCATATTGAATCTGCTGATTGCTGATGGGATGAGAGAAACCCCTCCATTCTGATGCAGTGCAAGGGGACAAGATAGGGATCAGGATTACTTTCCAGACAATTAATTTGTCAGGTAATGGTCTCTTGACTCTCAGTCACTGACTTTGATGAGAACACATTAGTCCAAATATAAATATTTTCCTTTTTTCTTTTCCTGTGGAAAAGACAGAAGGCCAGATAATTCATATTATTGTTTAAAAAACAACATGAAATGTATTCAGAAAAGCACTGGAATGGGACTGACAAAGAGAAAAGACATTAATGTTTTCAAGTTCCTCTATAAAACACATTTGCATAAACATGCTGTATGTAGTCAGATCTAGCCTATAGTTTCTGTAAGTATGTTAAACAAGGAGAGTGATTTTTGCCAAATCCTCTGTTAGGTTTGGGATGTGCAGTCTTCTGCAGAAGGACAGAACTAAAATGAGGGAACACTTTGGAATGAACTCAGCTTGGAGGCAATCCAAAACTCTTGAGAATGGGTGGAGACGAAAAAAAAATTGAATTTAACCATTAAATCATCCAGCAACTTGGTATCTGTGACATTTATCTTGTCTCAAAAATAATAATGTTCCAAAGTCTTAATGACATCTAAACATCTTTGATCACAGAGCAGACAAATTGGTCCAAAAATGATAGATTTGTCTGTCTCACCCGGGTTATCCCAATAAATACTGAGTCAGCTTTGCAAAAGGAGTGGTTGTCAGAAGTGTGGAATGAACATAGATGTGCTTGACCTAAAAGAAGCTGGAGGTGTCAGCTGCAGCAGCCTGAGGACCTCCTTGCTAGAAAGCCAATTTATGATTCCTGATTTTTAGGCTCTGGCATCTGCAAATGCTGTAAATATTTTTTTTTTTTTTCAGCTGGACTGTAAAAGTTGCTCTTGTAATTTTGCAAGAACAATGATTTTTGCTTATGCAGGGTTTTGGTCCCAATCTTTTTTTTTGCATGTCAAAAACCTAACTATTTTGGAGGGAGGGAATGAGGAGGAAACTTATTTTTCCTAGAAGGAGCCTCTGCCTTTTTCCCTGCATGCTGACTGAGCTGACCTGTGGCCAGCATTAGGAGGGCATTGTCTCACAAGCACCAGAAACATGCCAATCACCACAAAGACCAATAATGGCACGACCAGCTCAGTGCCGTTCTTGAAATCCAGTTTGAGAATTGAGCGATGCCAGGCAAAAACACTAAAATATTTGCATCCCATCTGGCAGGTATGAGCAGAAAGCTCAGGAAGACTGTGCAATTATACCACAGATTAATTTGGGCTTTCAACTTGAGTATTCCACTGCTGGCTTTTTTTGTGCATGTCTGTGACCAGAATTGAGTTTCTCTGTGAGGCTACTTCAAGGGAAGGCACAAACCAGCCAAAAGTCACACAACATTTTCTAAGCACGGAATAAATTTAGATCCTTGCCTTTTCTTTTCCTTACTAAAATGTTGGAAAGAAATGTGGGGCTCGGAATGGGATGATCACTGCAAGAAAACATGGCTGGTTTTACTGCCCTTGCTGTTGTGCCCCAAGGCCACAATTAGGTCTGGAATCCCATTGTGCCAGGCATTGTCCAAGCATAGAGGAAGGAACAATCCTCGACTCCAAGGCTGCAGTATTGATTAACCTTTATTTGTTTGTGCAATTACTAGTTTATTATTACGCACACTTATTTGGTTTAGAAGAGAAATGTTCTCAATTCAGAAATAATGAGGCATCATTTGTAGTATAAAGCCAGGCATTGCATATAGGAAACACGGAAATATTTTTCTCATTTTCACGGGTGCCTTATTGAAGTTTTAGGTTGTCAGGCAATCTTGGGGAGTTACACTCATGGCCCATGAAAGTCCTTCAGGACAAAGAATTCCTGGCAGTCCCTTGGGAACCTGCATCCTAAAATAACATGCACTAAGGCCATGTGAGACAACAGCAGAGCTGGGACTAACAGCATCCCAAATCTCGAGCTGGTTCTCTTCAGTAATATCTCTTGTTTCTGTAAAAAATAGATATTCTGTGTATATGGTTCTATAAACAACTCTCTTGCAAAATACGCTTGATTTAAATTGATTATTTGGGTAATCTCTATGTCTCTACGTTGGCTGCTGGCTAAAATACTATTTTCTTGTCCACACAGTGATCTTGACTTTCCCATTGCGCTTCTGTTATCTCTTTTGCTATCTTGTAATTTACAGGAAATTCAGAACTGGATGCAATCACAACTCATAATTAGAAATGCTAATCTTAGGCCAGTCACTCCGGCTGTATCACACACAGTCTACTCTATTAAACTTTAGTGTCTACCCTAATAACCATGTGAGGCTAGAAATCCAGGGATTAGCTTTGATTCCAGTTCAACTACTGATTGGTGCCTGTAGTGTTGCAAAGGACTTTTCTCTTCTGAGGAGTGCCAAGCGCTTTTGCTTTGGTTTGTTTACAAGCTGCTGAAAGTTGCTCTATCACAGTTTTTCTCCAAATAGGACTACGATAAATTTGATTTAATTTAGCTGAAGAGTGGTGCACTCAGAGCATCAGTGACTCTATTGCTCACTCTGTGGGTACTGTAACCTGCCTGCTGTAAATATGCCAGATATTGGGATGCCAGGAAAAGAGGTGAATTTTCTTTCATTCAGGACCATCTGGATTCTCTGAATGGGTGGAAGACTGGGTATGAAGCAGCTGGATTGTGTATAAGTTAGGTAAAACCCTGGCCTTGTTGAAACTAAGGGTAACATTTCCACTGACTTCAGTAGAGCCAAGATTATACACGATATTTTGGTTTGGGCTCATGGCACTTATATTGTCCAAATAGAGGCTGGTAAGGGAGGTAATTATTGTTTTTACTTGTGTCTCTCAGTCATATGAGTGCTCTCTTCATGTTGTGTAGGTAGGAAGGTGTAAGATCAGAAGTCTGGTGGTGTTCACTTGTGTCAGAAGTGGGTAAAATTCATAGGCATATGGTCTTCTGCACAGCTAGTGCTCCTGAGTTACATGCTGGAAATCATAGCCATTTAGTTTGGAAATGATTAACATGATTGAATCCAAATTTGAATCTGAAGCTGCCAAGTCCACCACGAAGCCATGTCTTCATGCACCACGTCTACAAATAAGATGCTTCCATAATTGTAAGCGCCTGAGGACACAGGAAGACCTGTTTGGATTGCAGACTGGAAACTTTCTTGGCAAAAATGTCTTAATTCTTTTTCAAAGGAAGGTCTCGCCACTGCCCCAAAGAATGAGGTTGGGCACAGAGATGCCCGTGGTGCAGGCCTGTGGTTACCCTGCCTGTGGTTACCCCAGGCTGTACTGCTGCACTCCAGCCACCCAGGCAGCTCCTCTCAAAGACTGAAGGACAAGAGAGGCCAGGGAAATTACTGCAGGTACATTCAGGGATATTGGTGAGCACAAAAAGACTATGGAGGCTCAGCAGATCCCCGCTGTGGCCAGAGGTCAGTCTGTGGCAGAAGTTTGCCAGAGGCTGCATTTCTGTCTGTATATGGTCTGTAAACATCTCCAGCTGGTTAGGAGTGGGGTTTTATATGAATGTTTTAAAATTTGAAGCACAGCACTGAGTTGAATCAGGATTTTTTTTCTTTTCTTTTTTTGTTTTTAATTTTTTAAAAGAAATATATATTTTTAATGCAGGTCCCTCTGGGAAAGGTCTCTTGGGATGGAGTAACATCTCTTCTGAAGTTTACAAAGGCCAGAAAGCTAAACACCCTGACAGGGGCTACGCTTGTCTGCTAAACCTCCTTGTTCATGCACTTGCTCTGTGTGGCCTACTAGGAAACACAAGCATTCCCTGGTGTTGTTGCTGTGAGCTGAAGATCCTCTGTATGAGAGAGTTTTCCCCAGCACATCAGACTTTCCTCAGACTTGTTCAGAGAAAGATTTTAGTTTTGCGTCAATTTGGAACAGGACTCATTGCTGAAGCTTGGGTTTGGCTTTTCTTTTTTTTTTTTTTTTCCAAACTGAATTCTTGTTGTTTAGCCAGTCCTTGCTCTCTCAAGTCTATGGCAACCCCCAGACAGCTCTGGGACTTCATTTTCATGCAGGATCTACCTTTTAGCATCTGAGTGTTCTCCTCAGAGAAGCACCCAGAGCACCCAGAGCTCTTGTCCCTTGTATTCCAAGGCAGATAGTGAGTTCAGAGGGGATTTTTTGGGATACCTTACCAATTTGTTCCAATCCATGATAGATTTAGGTCACCTTTGGCTGTGAAAAATGCTCACCCCTCTGAATCTAGGCTCAGTGACTTCCTAAATACTTTATAAGGACTCACTGTAAATTTCTCTAGGGACTGTTTTGAATGAGCACCTGAGTTGCTGGTATGGACAGGTGGAAAATTTTAATGACTCCTGTGTGTGGCTTATAGCTATTTTTGTGCATATTTTCAACAGCTACAATGGTTACTCCCATAAACTAAAAAAAAAAAAAGAAATCTCTTTCCCGTCTGCTGGCTTTTCTTGCGCCTCGTGTATATTCTTGTTTATTCTGCTGGGCTTCCAAGATGGAAGTTTGTACAAACATTTTAGAGTTTTGAAAAACAACAACTAGAGGCAAAAGAAGAAAAAAAGAAAACAAGGAGCAGGGTGATCAGCTCTCAAGTGGGTCTGTGCACCCTTTGCTTTACCATCTGGAGCTTCAAGCTGGCATTAATTTTTGTGAAGTTTGGGACATGAAGAACCTCCTGTTTTCTGCTCTGTAAAAGAGAGTGACATGCTGTTTCTTTCATGCATATTCTTTGGGATTCATCCCCTGGCTGTATAGCTCCATACTTCCTGAAGATTATGTACATATGAAGGAAATAATCACAGCAGAAGCCACCCAAATACCTGTGGGTGATCAGATAACCCAACCCGCTCTACAGCTTTTGAAAATCCTGAGTCAGGTGTTTGCTATCCAAAGAAGTTTCCTGAAAAAAATAATTTCTGGGGTTTGTGCATACAAAATAGTTTTATCTTCTCTTCTAGTTTTTGCTGCAGAGAGGTGAGGGATCTGCAGAAACACACAGAGGAGAGGTTGTGGGAAATAGGTGAGTGAAGATTCCTCCATCTGGCACCAGTGGCTGGGAGTCTTCTCGTGAAGAGATGAAATTTTTATGTAAAGGAAAAGCAAGTGCAGCTTGTTCATCTGGTTTGCCACTTGTGGCTGATGTAACAGTATTTTCAACGTTCATCATGAGTACAGTTAATGCTATTTTGTATAATTCATTGATTTCCATACAATCTCTGTTGGCCATACTTCCTATGCAGGGAGCCAAGCATACCAACTGCTTTCTAATATTAATTGTAAGTTGAAAATATAAAGAGTGTCTGATTTTCACACTGGTTCTCCCCAATTGCACGTGGAGGTTGGCATTAGCCAAGGATGCTGGCTTGGTTATGGTCCAGAGAAACTCACACAGGTTTTAAGGCGCACTTCCTATTTTCCATGGGCTCCATGCAGGCAAAAGGATGACAGTCTGGCTGCAGCACTGTGGATGCCAGGATGTGTCCCTGCTGGACACAGAGGAGCAGCCACCATCTGTGTGCTGGTGACCAAGGCCACAGCTGGTGTTGAGGGCACCGACAGACCCAGGCGGCCGCAGTGGTGCAAACAAAATATCTGTGTGGAGGCGAGCCATGTCCGACGGGTTGCAGCTGTCCCTCTGCCTGCTGGCCACCCCCACCCTGCTCCAAATGTAAATCATCACCCTTTTCCCTCTTAACATAACAGTTGTGTCATTTAAAAGCTCAAAGAGCTGAGAAAAAAGTCTACTTGTTTAGAGAAACCATTAAAACAAATTATGAGCATTTAATAAATGGGGAAAACTGTCTGTTTGTCATAACATGGAATTTTTCCTTTAAATAGCCAAACAGCCACCCAAAAGGTTCCTCATAGATGGGTGTGTTGGGGGATATTTCCAGGGTCAATCTGCACTGGGGTCCTTCTCGGGAGCCTTTGGCCCAAATCCCTGCACAGTTGGGTGGACGGCTCAGGGTGGGGTAAAAAGCTGAGCTCCTTTTGGGACTGGTGATGAAGCAGGAAAATCTTCCCTGGTCTTGTGGTACCCAGACAGGCTGGCACACATTGCCCCCCACCCTGGCAGTGGAGGGAAGGGAGCACAATGCCCAGGTACCACATTGTGCTTGGCTCCATGGACTGCCCTTGGCTACTCCTTGGGAGGAGGGTCTGCCTCGCAAGCAAACAACATTTTTTTGTAAAGCTTAGATGCATCTCTTGAATAAACAGTAGCTTGGCCACTGCCTTTGGAGAGCAGTTCAGTGTTCTTCTCACTTCTCATGTGATGCGTCTTCTTTTCAAAACATTTCCTGATCCTGAGCTCTTTCCTCAGGTTGTGGGAACATTCAGGTTCGCATCTGCAGTGTGTGGGCTGGCCTCTCTCCAGTTGTTTAACAGATGATTGCTTTGGATAGGATTATCTTGGACAGGCAGAGAATTATCTCTGCAGTGCTGGGGCCGCCTTTGCCCTGGGAGGGGGGAGTGACCAGACTGAGCTGTGATGCTCATGCTCCTGCTGGCAAGTGCCTCCTCCTGACAGTGTATTCAGGCACTGGACCTCTGATCCCATCTTTAACAGCTCTTAAGTCCTTGGTCCTTAAGAGTGATTGATTACTGGTTAAACCCCCTTGTAATGATCCTCTTTACCTTTAGAGCCTTCCAAATTTTGGGAGAAAACCTGCTGTGTTTTGCTGTTTGGTGACTCAGGAGCCTGAAGGTAATTAAGTGCTCAGCTTTTAAGTGCACAACATCTCTGTGTATGGCAGGATTGCAGCTTCACTTGTGTGAAACCTGAGTGACTGCTGGCTCCCATCAGCTGCAGCCATGGAGAGCCACAGGGTGCCTGCAGTGGTGTTGTGGACCAGCTCCTGGGGTCAGCAGACACTGTCTGAGCCAGTCCCTCTACAAAGCAGGAGCTGCAGCATGGCAAGCTGCTCGGGGAAGGCAAAGCCAGATGAGCTCTGACAAGCACAAAGCTGCTGCATCCCTGACACCGTTCATCCACTTCTGATGGGGCCAAGGGGTGACTTGCTGAGCACTTGGGGCATTCATGTGCCCTATGTGGTGGCCAGCCAGTTTGCTGGAGATATTTCTGCTTGTGGCTGGCATCCCTACAGGGTGTTTCCATATTTCTCTGAAAATGCTTGGAGTCAGCAGTCCTTACAAGATAGTTGCCCCAATGAGGGAAGCAAATTTGTTCTGCTGTCATGATGGAATTGAGAAAAAGTGGAGTGTAAAGAAAAATAAAAATGTTTTTAGGTCAGTCCCCATTTTGGTTGTGGGTTCCAACAACATGGCAGGGTGGGAGCCTGGTGGTGTTTGCTGGAAGAGCGTGTGGAAGGTTTTGCTCAATCTTTGTAGGTTTGTGAATTTGGAGATGGTGGTTTATAAGGGTTCAATTTAATTTTAATTTCTCTGTGGGGTTCATGAGGAACAAGTCATGTGAAGATGAAGGTGTGAAAACAGCATTCAGCAGTGAGGGTGCTTCCATAGGGGGCAAGGGCAATGTCACTGCTGGGAGCTGACTCTGGTTAAGTGAATCAGTCAAGAAGAAGCATGTATGAGAAAGGCCAAATAAATCGGGTTTGTGATAAGGAAGATGGCAAAAGATATGTCCTGAACAGAATTTTGGAGATGATAACAGAGGAAGATAAGGAAAGAATGGAAGAAGTGTTACATGAGAAAACAAAGAGGTTTCAAAACAGGCTCAGTGTGTGAGCAAGAGTGAGATGGTTATCATAGCTAACCGCTCAATTACAAGTTTTGTCATGGAGAGATGGATCAGGTGGCTCCTCTGCAAAAGTGACAGTTCAGTGTGGGCTCCTCTCCTTAGATATTGCCAACAGCCCAAATGTCTGGCCACAAAACATGGAATAAAGCCCTTCTCCCTTGTATCACCCTCCTATGCGCTGAAGTGGTTCTAGCCCAACTTTCCCTCTCCAGCCAGCTTGAACCTGACATTTGGGATAAAGCAAAGTGTGGAGACAGATAAAGTCTGAAGGGCTTTACCTAAAAAAAAGGACAGTTGAGAGATGGTGACTTGAGGGCACACTGCCCTTCTAGTGCACTCTGTCCCTGGTGGGAATATTAACTCCCTTAATGAGAGAGGCACTGTGCCAGACTGTCCAGTTCAGGTTGATAAAAGTATTTTATTACCTCCCTATCACTCAGAAGAACGAAGAAAATCCTGTATTCAGCCTTCTCAGTACTTTAATCTTGGAGTCCTCCTCAGTTAGATGTGCAGAGACTTTTCTTTGTGAATTGGAGCAAATTCTCCAGCTTCTCTCCCACAGGTTCTAATCCCTTCTTTTGTTTCACCATGTGGTTGTGCAAGCAATTCCCTTGAGAACAGGGCTCCAGGAATATATAATTAAATCAGAAGTTTGGCACTAATAAGTGATTTTATCATGTTGCTGGGCTTTTTTTCAGGTCTTTGTGTGATATTCTAGGCCGCTCATTTGAAGCTATTTAATTACAAGCCAGCACACAATACAGCCAGCACCTTGGATGGTGTTGCTTTGAATCTGGTTTAAAATTTTTTTTTATTATACCATGTGTTATGATGCTTTGTGCACCAGGTGACCTAGGAGGGGCTGACAACCCTTCAGGACTGTCACTGACAAAGCTGACTCTGCAGATTGTTTTTGCTATGAGTAATTACTGAGAAGGAACTCCTCTTCATGCCCCAACAAAGTGGTTGAACCCTAGAACATATGTTGCCATCAAGCCAAGGGTTGGAGACCTTTGGGGGCTGTACTCTGGTAGGGGCAAGAACAAAGTAGGAAGAAAGTCAAATCCTGTTAAAAGTCCCATTCCCAGTGAGTTTTCCTGTGTTGTGTGCTGTTCAAAGCACTGCCCCTTCTTTTGCTGTCTGTGGAGGTGTGCAGCTGCTGTGACCTCTGTGCGGTGGGACTGTTGCCCAACACAGAATTTTCCATGGGTTGAACCTCTCCATTGTTCAGCTCCAGGGGTGATGAGGTATCAGGGTGCAGCCCTCACCCTTGAGAAGCCTCAGGGCCTGAGTTGACTAGGTGTGAAGTTGTTTGAGTACTTCAAGATGAAGATAAGATATGAAGATTTTAAAAAACTCTATTAGAAACCTGCCATCTATTGAAGTGCATTCTAGGTAATGAGTAAGTGTTCAGGATGGAGCTAAAATTAATAGAAAAATAGTGTTGTAGAAGTCCCTCCTCTAGACTGTCTTCAAATTACTCAAGCACCTCTCTTCATTTTTCAGTACACAAATAATTTTGACAACTAACCTGCATCTCCTCCCCCAAAAATGTGCAATAAGACTGAGAACAATGTGAGACATGAGTTCAATAACACACAGACAGGCTTTGGCGTGGTGTGGTGCTGTGATTGCATGGTGGAATGGCAGCATGTGCAACATGGGGCTTTCAAAATGTCAAAACGTGTTTTGGTTTGTGTTGTTATTGTTGTTCTTTGTTTGTTTTTCTTTCCCAGAAGAATATTTTTCTAACTCTCATTTCCATTCTTGCTGCTGCTCCATTGAGGAGGTGAGAGCTGTGCTGCCACGAGCAGGGTGGCATGTGGGGACGGTTGGCTTTCAGCCTTATGGAAGATTGGAAGGACCCACCAGTCAGCTGGAAGCAGGAGCACAGGCTTCAACCATGGGTCCCTGCAAGACAGCATTTTCCTAAATGCAGCCAAGCTGTGTTTCCCCCTTTTGTTACTCTTTTGCCCCGTGAAATGTCAGACAACACTCCATATCTGAAGTTCCAAACTTTCAAACATTACACAATCAGAGATTGAAATGGGCTTTTAAAGCTGTGTGCTTGAAAAAGTTTCAATCTCAGCAAAACTGCCCCTGGGAAGCCCTTCCCCCTCTTTAAACAGCAAAACTGAGCTTCAGCAGTACCGGTTCTATCTCTGGGCATGACAGTGGAAACCCCTCCGCTTTCCTTTGGCCATGTGGCTTGGGGTAAAAACCTCTCTGCTGGGTTAATTCATCAGTGAGAACCTGCTGATTGATGTCCTACAACTGGCCTGGCACAGTTTGCTGCACACCTGAGCCTGGAGCTGATCCAGGAGCTCCATCCCCTCACTATGCTCAGGCAGAAACTTCTGAATCTCAAAGTCAGATGTGAATGAAATAGTAAGATTAACATACTCTTCCAATGTAATTCTCAGGTCCCATTTTGTTGCTTTTCTGCTCACTTGGAATGCTGCTCCATTTACTAACTTCTTATTTGCTTTCCTTCCAGCTTGCTTACCTATCATCACTAATTACAGAACAAACAATGGTGCTAATACAGTAATGAATAGCAACCTTTTGGTGTTTTTTTCTTTTGTGTGTAGGTGCACCTGGTTCAAATATTTAAGGTAAATGGGAGTGACTTTCCAATTCTCCTCTCCTTTGCCTAGCAGCACAATTTCTATCAGTCAATTTTGGGACAGTACGAGCAGGCAGCAGGAGGTTATGCCAGGTAGGCAGAAGAAAAGGGTGTTCTGAAACCTCCTGTAAACACAAAATTCAAGGATTGCTGCCCAGCACCATCCCTCCCACTCCTAATATATTTTTCTCCCTTGATTTTGTGCTGACATTGTTCTTTTTGGTTCTCTGAGATCCTGTCGACATTGAGTGATACTGAAACTCCTTACAGCAAGCCTTAATATGACCCCAAAATCACAATTTCCCCACCAATTCAGAAAAAGAAGAAAATCATAAGAGAAAAGAAACCTTTCCTGTACAAGTGCCTTAATGCAACACAACACTTGGGTTAAACACAAGCACAGCTCCATTGATTCCCTGCTCTGCATCACATAAAAGTATCTCTTCAATCTAGATTTGGGGTTACAATGGAACAACAAGCAATTTAAATCCACTATTAAGTACATCAATAAAAACACCACATCACTGAAGCTTAAGCAAGCCTTAAAATGTACCTGGAAGTAGGAAATTGCCTATTATAAGTGAAATAGATATTGATATAAAGCTTTTAATTAAAATGGAATTACTGTTTCAGCTAATCTTTCTGTATTTCCTTTCATTATTTTATGAGGCTGGGCAGAGACATGTCCCTGTCTGCACTGGGAAGGGCTCTGACTGGGCACCAGTTTCCACCTTGGACATATCCAGCCCTCTGAAAGACATTTTGAACAATCTGATACGGTTCAGAAGAAGAGTTTCTTTTTAGTTAATACTCTTAATTGTTTATTTTTTTTAAAATCCACTTCTGCTCTACTGACACCCAAGTTCTCCACCTTTGGAGTTGCAAACATTTTGGAAAAGCAGGTGTACAATTCTACTACCAATCTTTTTGCAGGGAGACATGATCTGCTTAGTGAAAATAATCTCCAAGTCACCCACCGAACAGGTTTGGTGTTATTTTGGTGTAGTGATTACTAGTTGTGCTCTGGGATAAACCAAGAATCACTTCTTGACGTTGTAGACATCCGTTATTTAAGAGACTGAAATGGATCACTGTCTATTCAAATGGATCATTAAAATATTGCTAACTCTAGAAATAATAAGATCATTTAAATTGGCCCTCAGAAAACTGAGAATTTGCCTCAAAGGTCTTGAGATCCTCCTTCAGTAGTAGCAGGAAAGTGTTTATACCTTGTCTTTCCATTCCTGAGCCTTTAGCTTAGAATCAGGAAGGCTTTTTCTGCTCCCTATGCCTTTGGAGAAAGGGAGTTTGAGCTAATTGCCTCTCTGTGTGTCTCTAGCAGCTGAGCATTTAAGAGTAATGTTCAAAGTGTGATACCAAAAATTTATGTGTTTCCTTGGTGTGGTCTCCCAGTGGACAGATTCAGGGTGCTCATCCTTTTGTGTCAGACTCTTAGTTTGCAGTATCCATGTTCTTTCCCAATATCTGTGACGTATAATCGTAATATATCAGCACATCTGATATATACATAACAAAGTCCCTGTTACTGATCTGCATGCCCTGGTCTCGTGTCTGTATTTTTACCAGTGTGAGCACTATGCAGTGCAAGTCCTGCTGCTGCTGGAGCTGTGGAACAGTGAAGTAACTTCCAGCATCTTGTGCTTGCATGAGACATGGTGAGATGCTGCACCATGCCAGGGAAATGCCTGGGATGAGGGGTTATCCTGAGCCTGACAAGGGCATGCTGAGGCTGGGCTGGAGGAAAGCCCATGTGAATGCAGAAGGAAGGACACGCTTTAATGGCAGTCTTTCACTGCACATCAGGAGCAGGAAACGTGCATCATCCTCAGGTCAGATTTCTGCCTTGCAGGAACAGCTTTCATCACCTGGCCCCAGTGTTTCCCCAAGAGTTAAAAAACATTGACTTGCTGGGACATGTCTGCAGCCTCCAGAGGTGAAAGGAGGACCAGGGTGGGGTGGAGACACCCACAGCCCTTGCCACTGCAGTATCCTGCAGGGCATGGCACTGGTGAGGGCTCCTCACCCCCACAATGGTTGTTTGTGCTGCTGGGGAGGGTGCACAGGCTCTGCACTCCATGGGTGCTCCCCTGCACCTGCTGGGTCCCCTGAGAGCTGCCCTGGTGTCCCCCCTTCCCTGGTGCTCTACTGGCTGTGATGGTGCACTTACCTGGTGTGCAAGGAGGGGGTCTCCTGCATTTGGAGGAGGAAGTCTCTGTGTGCACCTCTGTGTGCAACTTCATCTGGGTTTGGGGCTGGACCTGAGGGTGCTCCTCTCCCACGTGAGAGCCTGTCAGGATGGTGCTGCAGGGGCAACGTGTGCAGGAATCCTCTCCGCAGACGCCGACGCAGTTTCTGTCTGAGATAAGCCAGCGCTTATGCACAGAGAGGAGCAGAGAACTTCTGGGAATTTTAGACATCTGGAGAACTTTAATGTAGAAAACACAGATGTTTATAGATGCTTTCTGCAAAGTCATGAAGGTTTGAAGATCATAATTTCGTGCTTGGGCATCTAAGTCCTTTTGCAGATTTCCTGGCTCCACGGCTTCTGCAATGGCAAAGGAATGATTTGGATTAGTGTAGCATGCAAGCTTCTCAGGAAAAATGAGCTTGCTACATCCAAATGAAATAAATCTCTCTCTGTCTCACTTTTCTCTTAATTAAAATTAATATATTAATAATTATAGAGGTGTTGGAAAGATCATTAATATGTGGCCGAAGTCTCAGACTTTTGTGTGAAGTTGCATAGGAGTTCAAAGTACTGTTACTGTCAGTTTATCACTCATTACAATAATCCAATTAATTAATGTTCTTTTTTAGCATTAACTGGCAGGTATTCTATGTCTAATATTGAATAATTATAGCCACAGTACTTCCCTTTTATTTTGCACAAGAGCAATTCTCACCATTTGATCACCAGTAGGACAAATAAAATAATAATGGGATATTCCAACAAGAGGCAATGTGTGCAACTTCCTTGATCTGGATAAATTACACTGAGCAAAAAAACCCTCCAACAATTCCAGTAGTTGGGAGGAGAAGAGTAGGGACATAACCTATTTCCAAATGGGAACTTGGAGTTCATGCTATTCCTTTGTCATTTTGTTACTGCCTTTTGCTTTGAAAAGAGACTTAGATAGGATATGTTCAAAATACTACCCATTAATTAGGTAAATACTCTAAGCTCTCTTTTCCTCATAAGTCCAGGGGAGCTGAGAGCAACAGCCTCCCTGCACATGGTGAGAGGTGATTTACTGTAGCCCCAACATAAGAGGTATTTTCTGGGGCTGCAGCACACAGACATGCCATTGATAATTCTGCCTTTGTTTTGATTGCTTCCAACTGCAGAATGAGGGAGACTTAATTGGCAGAAATTACCTCATTCCTGGCTTGATTAAGGCCTCCATATGTGTTTTATAAATAGTCTTTTCAATTGTTTTATCACTTGGAGGTTTCAGCAGACTAAATATGATTTATGGTGTTTTCCCTCTTTCCCCAAATAGGGGCCACTTCTGACCATCTGCCCTGCCTGTGGCCACGGGCACTGGTGAGTGGAGGTGGCTGGGCATCCTGCAGCCCCCCCTGGGGTGTTTGCCCAGCCCAGGGCTCAGCTGAGAGTAGGGTCTCCATGGGCTTTGTGTAGGGCACTTGGCAGCACCCGCCCCATCCCCGAGGCATGACTGAACAGGGCTGTGTGTGCTCTGTGCTGCTCTCTGTGTCAGGCTCCCTCATGGCAGGGCCAGGGCTTGTCCTGACAGGGCTTGTGGGCGATGCTTGAATTGGCTGCTGGATGAATTCCTCTGCTCCCTTTCTTATTGTATTATAATAAAGGAATAAACATTGTCTGTCTGTCTATCTATCTATCTATCTATCTATCTATCTATCTATCTATCTATCTATCTATCTATCTATCTATCT
>VZUI01038717.1:0-40777 GCA_013401135.1 Cettia cetti | reverse complement strand
CTGCCCAGGGTGCAGCTCTGAGCTCACAGGCAGGGTCACTCAGCTCTGCACACAGCAGGGACACAAAAAAAATCCTTCTCCTGCTGCACACCAAGGACAACTTTCAGCCCCAAAGCACAACCAAGGGTGGCTGCAGGGAGGAACAAGAAGGATGGGACCTCACAGCCTGCAGCTGGAACTGGACAATTCAACCCCCATGTGCAAATGGACCCAAACTGATCAAAGTGTGAGACCTGGTGACCCTTTGTCCATTTTGGGACCATTTTGGGTCCACCTTGGGTGCAGCCCTGGCCAGGCTCTTGCCCTGCCCAGGGTGGATCCTGGAGGCCTTTCAATAAATCCCTGCTTTATTCCCCAGCTCTGTCCAGTCTCTGTTCCAGCTCAGCCTTCCCAAGGCACCATCACCAAAAATCCCTCTGGGCATCACCTTCTCACCCCTGCACCTTCCCCAAACGCTCCTTAATCTACAATCCCAAAGCTCTACTCAATTGTTGCTACACGCAGCAAATGCTCACTTCAACCACTGGGAAAAGCTGTGTTCAACCATGCCCAGAAAAATCTAATTGTGGTAGGAAAAGCAGAATTTTTACCCAAGCTATCCATTTTGGTGATCTTAATATGAAAATAAATCTCTACCTGTAAGATTTTTTTTTACTGTTATGTAAAAACCTCATAAATAAATGGCTCAATATTAAAACCAGGGGAAAAAAAATGCAGATTCATTTCACTTCTCTTGTTTTGTCCCAACTTCAACATATTAGACAAAAACCAAATTCTTGGTAATTTTACATCTGATTTGCTTAGGAATGAAGTATTTTTGAAAAGCACTGTTAACCATTTTCAGCCCCTGAAGTCATTGGACAGGTCAGTTCTGCAAACTGCATGTAGTGATTGAAATGAACATGCAGAAAGAGCTGCATTTAAACCTATTTCTGGAAAATGGCTTTTGATTGTGGTTTTTAGACTGAAGGCAGGGTGGGCTGGAATTATATTTGAGCTTTGTGAACACCATATGAAACATTTAACAAGGATTCTTCAACCTTATTGCCACTTTAAAATAAAAAAGAAAACAAACCAAGCTCTTCTTGTCTAATAAGATGATTGATAAAGCACATTTCCAATCACAGAGTGACATATTTGAAAGGCTCCCAGTTCTAAGAATGAGTTCTGCAGTAAAACAGCCCTTCCATCTAGGAGCAGGAATTTGCTCACAATCCAGGCCATCTGGGCAACGCTTGCAGCACCACAGCTCCTACATCAATTATCCCTGGGGGAATAGATAGATTTCTAATCATCTATTGCTTCCTTTTGAATGATACATAAGGGATTTATGAAAAGGATTTTTCAGGCACGCCAGCAGTCAGAGAGCTTTGGAGACAAACATTTGGTTCTGCAAAAGCATTTTTACACTACTTGGGCACTCACAAACGCAATCACTCCCTCCTGCCAACTCTCAGCTTATTACGTAATACACCCAAGCTTTTACATTTATTCAGTATGCACAACTGTGGTTCAATTTGGCACATTTTTGGTTTTTAAATATGAATAAAAATGCTTCAAAGAATAAAATGGAGTTGGGAAATATTTATACAAGAAGCTGAGTATGGATTAAAATTGCTTGGCTTCAAAAGTAAAATTAGATGATGTTTAATTTAGTTTATTTATGAAGTTGTATTTGTTCAATTTAAATACGTAATCTCCTCTGAGAGAGTTCAGCTTTGCAAAATGATAAACTGTTCCTATATTTCTATTAGTTGTGATTTATTCTGATTCATTCCTTTGTTCAAAAATGCTAATGAAAGCAGATGATGCTGAAGGAGATCCACAAGCCACATTCCAATACATCCATCAGTCTGAAAAGCAGGGAGAGACTGCTCCTCAGAGTCAGGCAAGAAATCCCAGACAGAAGATTTCTAGGGAGCCACTGGCTGTGGGGAAACCCAAGCACAGGCTGAACCAGCACAACCTTAATTCTCAAAACTCACCTCAAACAGTCCTGCCAAGACACACAGCAAATTCCCTCCCTCCCCTGGGTATACGTGGAGGAGAGATGGATGAATACTAAAAATCAACTTTGCTGGGCTGTGATGGGAAGGCTCCAGGGAGGAGAAGCTGCCCAAAGCCCTGGGGATTGCATGGGGGGATGAAGGACAGGCTGGCAGCAGCTCTGCCACTCTGGATGTGTTCTGAGAAGGCAGCAAAGAGATTTTCCCAGCAGACATCCAGGTCTGGAGGGGTTTATTCACTGCCACCAGTTGTTGATGTGTTTACTCCACTCCTTGGGTGCTAGGGTGTCTGCAGGGTGGGACCAGAGAGCTGGACCATGAAACCCTTCTCCCATCCCTGGCTTCTACAGCTGCAGCCAGAATCTCCCCCAGAAACACCCCTGGGGCTCGCCAGGGCCAAGACCTGTTTGCAGACAAAAGAATTTGCCACGGATAACACAGATCCTCAGAAATATCTTAATTACAGCGAGATTTTTTTCCATCCTCCTCCACATGGATTAAAAAAAACCTCCAAACTGCTGGCCTAGGTATTTTTTCCTTACAAGGCTATTTCTTATGGGCACACATGGAATATCCCACCCTCTGCCTTTCCCATGGAAGCTGATGGATCATCAGTTTTTAAGTCATACAATCATATGGTTTGAGGGATAATAAATAATAATATTAATAATAGGTTTGAGGGGATTCCCTGTTGCTGTATCATGTTTGCTTTGCTCTCCTCACAGAGAGGTCAAAAAGAGTGGGATCTGCTCCCTCTTTCCTGCTGAACTGAAAACAGCTTCATGGAGCCCTTATGGCTATCACCACAGATTTTGGTGCCCTGGGATTTAATGGAGCACGTGGTTCATTCCCTGCTCTGTTCAATCCTTTGCAGGAATGAACTCCATAGATTCCCAAGAAGAAATTTTTATTTTAAGTAACCACAAGCATTCCCACATTTGTTTTCTTACTGCTGTGGTGGAACTTGGGTGCTGCAAAAAAGCAGAGTCATGGGAGAGAAAGTCAAATCCATACAAAATTTTGAATTAAGGCCTCCAGCTTTAAGCTCTGTGTTCACTGCAAGAACAAACACAAAAGCCAGACCAACAAGGAAATGTGCTGCTGCTCCTGAGGGTAACTCCTGAATAGGAATATCTGGCAGCTGGGAAAAAAAGTTTCTGGAGAACCAGCTGTGAGGTCAAACAAGAATCACTGAGGAAGGGAGTGGATCTGGTGTGTGGGAGGCAGCACAAAATTGGTATTGTTTTCAAGTGAACCACTGTGAGATTAACTTTGAATGGAATTAAACTCCACAGTGCACCGAGGAGCAAGAAGGATTTTAGAGCAGCTGCTCTGTTTGGGTGCTTTTAGAGATGCAGACGTGCACACGTGTGCACGTACACACAGACAGGGATTTCCTTCTCCCTGTGCAAGGATTCATCCCTCCCCTAATCCAGCAATGGGCAGAACTCTTCCCAAGCTTCCCTGTGAACTCTGCTCTCCTTCAGGAACCTCTGCACTTCCCAGGGTTGGTGTGAGCACTTCCAGCACTGCCCTCCCACTTTGATTTGCTGCCACTGCCACAAGCCCGGGTCATGCTCTGCCTGCAGGCAGCGGGGTCAGCTCACTGCACGGGATAAATCCCGCACAGAGCCTTTCCAGAGGATCCCAGGCCCTAATCCTCTTTCATCCCCTGGGCCCACAGCAGCACTGAGCTCACCAGGACTGCCTCCCACTATAAAGTGCCTTCTTTAAAAGGGATATGTTTGGATGTTTCTGGGTACTTTAACTTCGTTCTTTCACGGCATTCTAATCCAGGTTTGCTTTAAATATTGCCATTATTCTGCTCTCAGGGTTTGGCAATTAAAGCTCAGAAAGCCCTGCTCCTTACTTGATTGTTACTAAAAAATTAAACACCTCCTGTATCTGCAGCTTTCATCTGTTCCAGATAAGATAAAGGAGGGGAACAAGATTTCCTTAGAAGGAAGCTGGACACGATTAAGAAATTGTATGTTGGTTTTCTCTAACAAGTGGGGGAAAAAAAATCCCCAAAAAATACTTCCCTAGCAATATTTTTCAAGATCTCCTCTTAATCCAAAAGCAGATATGTAAATGAGGCTTGTATGTTAAGACCTCATGCACTCAATTTCAAGCCTTAAAAGTTTCAAGAAAAAAACCACTTCAGATGTCCTCCATTCTCCCTTTCATTCCTTTCCATCCTCAGTTCTGGTACCAGAATAATGTTTTCAGATTAAAACTTTCAAGTGTATTTCTAAACTAGAAAAAGGAGGACAAGGGCAGGGAAGAGGACACTTAATTTATTATCTTTTCACATTAGAGTTACAGGGAACCTTAATGATGTACCAAGCTATAAACCCTGTAGCTGGTACTGTATTAATCATCTGTCTACATGAGAACTCAGATAAATATATAATCCCATTTCTGCATTGCAGATTTTATATGTGCCTTCCTCAGATTGTCGCTTCTTTTTTTCATGATTTTGTAAACATTGCTGGAGGGGAGGATCCATCCCAAGGTAGGGAATGGCATCCTAACTCTACTTGCTTAAACTGAACAGCCACATTAAGATTTATAAGAAGATAACCAAAGCAATAGGCAGCAATTCAAGCTTTGCAGCAGAGAGTGCCTTTTCTTTTTTTTTTTTTTTTTTAACAGTCTGAGCACAGTTTGTCTCTCTCAACACATTCTCCCTTCTCCAAGGTCAAGTCTGTTGCCAGCCACAGGCAGCAGCTGGCCCACCCAGGCTTCCCCCAGCCTGGGGACGAGCCAGGTCCCACCTGCATATCCAAAACACTTCATTTTAGACAGGCTCCAGTGGTCCCTATCCATGTCAAATCTTGTCGTGCCACATATTCCAGGAAATATACATATTCCCTTCTTTTGGCTTCACATTTCAGCCCAAGCACATAAGTAAATCCAACCCCTCCACATTCTGGACCTATCTCTAATATTTAGGTACCACACAGGACAGACAGAGATACCCAGTCCCATTTTAGATGAACCAAAACAAGACTTAAAATCAGATAAACCAAATATTCTGCCAACAGCAGTGCAAACCCACCAACAGAGCACTCTGGGGATAACAGCTCCCCACAAACACTCAGCATAAAACATCACCTCAAAACCTCTGTGCCCTGGAGGGGAGCTCCTGATGCTGCAATGGAAATATTCATTATTCAATATTCATTCAATATCCACGTTCCTTCAGGTCAGCCCAAGGCAGGCAGGGCACCGCCTCAGCCTCTGTCCTGCCCGACACAGGGTGGGCATGAGAGAGGCACCAAATGCTCAGTAAGAGCCACCAAAATAACCTGCAGGACCAAGAGCTGGTCCCCAAGAAAGCTGGGAGGTGTCTTGCATGGGAATTGGGCATCCCATTCCTCCTGTATCCTCCTGCTCCAACAGTTTGTTTTCCTGGCATTTTCAGCCATCTTATTCAGCGTTGCTGATTTAGCACTACCATTTTATCCTGCAGTTCTCTGCATGACAATCACCACGACAGCATTACAGAGACAACCAGTCCTACCATAATGCAAATGTCCTCCATGGGTACTGCAACAATTTGCATTGCATCTCAGGAACCCTCTGCAATTCTTCTTGGAATTTCCCAGGTTAGCTCAACTACTCATAAATAGGTATTGCTTCAAGCACCAGGGGAGGGAGGATGACAATCTCGTGTCATTGTGAAAAACACCACGAAATCATCATTTCATTGTAATTGCATTTTGCTGGTCCCTTAATATCAAACATCATTTGGAGGTATTTTTAGAGCAACATGCGAAACATTCATTGCAATGCCAGCACAGGAGAGGGGCACGGGAAGCCTGCAGTGCAAATTGAACAGCTGTCCTCAGCCAGGACATCAGCTCCTTCTCAAACTGCCTTACAGAGGACACAGATCAATGCTGCCTCCTGACTTTTGGGATTGCACATTTCCCAAGGAGACTGGGAGGGCTTATTAGGGATGCTGTTCCCTTCTAATTACCTGTGTGACACAAGGTGTACCCTGTGAAAGACAAGGCAGATCGGTGGCAGAGCATTTTATTGTGCTTCATCAGCACCCAGGGGGGAGCCAAGGTGAGTGAGATGCTGAGCACGACCACGGCAACGAATTCATCCAGCCCCAAGATGAGCAGTGCATGTGCCAAAGAGCCACCACCACCCTGAGGAGCGTCACTCCTCCCTCAAGGCCCACTGAGGCTGCTGGACAAAGGGTGTGGCTGGCAGGACCTGTGCCAAGGGAAGGGGGTTTGAGATCCCCCCCATTCCAGTCACAGGTGACAGATGGCTCCAGTGCAGAGTGCAGCAGCTCCCAGCACGTGTGGGAGGCTGTGAAGGTGCCCCAGGCTGTGCCACTCTCCTGCAGGAGCTGCTCCTTGCTGCTTCCAGCCTCACTGGCTTGGCTGCAGGTTTTGAGGATACCTGGACTAAAAACAGTGGAGCATGGAATTAGTGCAGAGGGATGAGACAGCACCAGCAAAGGGACTGATCAGGGCCGGGCTTCTGCCCACACTACTGAGATTTGGAAAAATGAGGCCCCTTGAGCTCCAGAAGGAAGACGAGGCTGAACAAAGAAGTGGCCTGTGAGAAAACAAGGGTACCCAGGATAAAAAAAAAAAGTGGAGATTGGACAGAAAACCAAAGGGAGTTTGGAAAGACAAGTTAGGGGAGACCCTGGAATTATGAGATGCACGGAGACAAAAGCTGGGGGGATGCCTTGGGCAGCCTGAGTTTGAGATCGAGTAGGGTAAAAGCCCCAAACCTGTTGGATCTTGAGTAAACTCCATCACCCAATCCCAGTGAGGGCTGTCATTCCCTGCCTCACCTCTGACAGCTGGTGGGAATTGTCACATGAGACTTTAGCTGGGGGATGCAGGAGGAGGAATCCTAAATCCCATTTAAAATGCTGCATCCGATCCTAAACCGCAATCCAAAGTCTACACGGATTTATATCGTGGAACACAACCCCAGCCAAAGCACAGAAGATAACTTAGCAGACTAAGACAGCACTTGTCTAAGTAAAAATCTCCTCAGATGGAGTGTCTACATGAGGAGTGTCATTTTCTCCAAGTGCCCAACTCATTTCCAGAGGTCAGGGGCTGGGAAGGGCAGTGAACTGGACAGGCGAGGACTACAGAAATAGCTCTTTGCCCAACATCTCACAGATAAACATCTTCCCTATCCTGGTGCCTCATTCTGTGCGACAGATTTCTCAGCAAGATCCAAATCAGATTGGACTAAATCTCATTTTATTTTTAATTCATTTCATATGGTTTTATTTTTAACTCACTTTAATTGAAATGCAGCGAATGAAATTATCAATTGAAATTACTTCATCAGCTGTGAGTCTTCATTCTTTAATATATAAAATAAGCTCTCAGTAAATCTGAATCACTGATTTTTCCTGTTTCATCCTCAAACCCTGGGATGCTGATGCAATGCATTGGGCATTCAATATCATAAATTCCACACTCTCAACCAGAGTATTCAGGATATTGACCAATTTTTGGCATTTTTAAATAACACAGCACTTCAATTCTGGGCTAAATCTTGAAATTGCAGTTCCAGCTCCAGTCGTCTCCTTCCAAGGGATTTCTTTTCGATGCAATGGCCAAGTGTTGTATTAATGGCAGGGATGAAGGAGCAGAGCCCCCTGTGCAAGGGCAAAGTGGGGAGGTGTGGCTGTGCCACCAGATGAATGAGCTGCCTCCCAGAGGGAGCAAAAGGCCAGGAGGAATCCCGGGATGGCCCTCAAAGGGAAAGGCAAACTTGTGCCCCTGAGGCAGGGCAGGCTGGGGGCAGCTGGCTGGGAAGCAGCTCTGCAGGAAAGGCCTTGGGGTTCCTGTTGGACCCAAAGCTGAGCAGGAGCCAGCAGTGTGTGTCCTCACAGCACAGGGCTCCCACCAGTGCCCGGCCTGGGCTGGCTCCCAGGACAGGGGGGACCTGGACTTCCTGCAGAGAGTCCCCCAAAGGCAGGCAGAGGTGAGGAAAGCACTGGAGCACCTGACACGCAGGGAGGAGGTTCAGGAAACTGCTCAGCATGGAGAGCAGAAGGCTCAGGGGGACCTTACCAACAAACAACTGATGGGAGAAAGTGGGGAAGATGCAGCCAGACTCTCCTCAGTGGTGTCCAGTGAAAGGCAAAAAAGGCAAACAGAGCCAAGGTAGAACATTCCATTTAAAGGTCAAAAGCTGTGAGGGTGGCCAAAGGCTGGCACAGAGAGGTTGTCAAGCCTCCATCCTTGGGGATACTGAAAACCTGACTGGACATTGCCCTGCTGTAGGTGACTCCACCTGGGGCAGGAGGGGTTGGGCTGGACCATCTCCAGAGGCACCTGCCAACCTCAACCATCCTGTGCCTCTGAAATCAGCTGCTTTCTCCAGCCATTTCACCTTCACCGTGTGAGCAAAGGAGACAAAATGGAAAAAAAAAAGCACAAACTCTTCCGTAGAAACCCCAGTTTTACTGCTGCTCCTCTTCTAGCTTTTCCCATCAACTGTTCCTAGGGTTTTCTGAGAGTCTAGTGCACAATCCTCAGATGCTTAAACTGTGCCATGAATATTTTAAACACAAGGGAAAACGTGTTACCAGCAGGATGAACTTGTACCTACAGGGTGAGGTAGAAGGGAAGTATTTTGTAACTTGGTTACCATTTCCCAACTCTGCCAACTCTGGTGCCTGAGCAGGAATTCCACATCCCTTCCGAGGCTCCATACTTCACCCATCTGCAGCGGTCGGAGGGAACACATCCTGCCTTTTACAGAGCTGACAGCCTCTCAAATTTATTAAAACATGCCTCATTTCCCAGCCCTTCTCTAATCCACTGCTTCTTTTTCTTCAGCTGCAAACCTCCAGGTTTAATGCAAAAAACCAAGGTTATTTATCAAAAATACAACACTAAAACCAAGCTTCTAAACCTGAATATGAGTAAAACCAGCAAAATTTGCACCAAAAACCCTACAGCTCTTAAAACTGCACTGTATGCTTACATTTCCTCCCAAAGGACACCAAACTTTCAAACAACAATTACAATAAAATGCCATTGACCCTCCCCGTTGCTTCACAGATGAAATTAAAGCCTATATATTTATATAACCTCCACAACGCCCTTTATTTACCTCTGTTGGCACACAGAAAAGCATCCAGCACGCAGAGCATAACCTAGAGAGAAAGCAAGACCGTTCTCTTATGCAACTGCTCCACTAAGGATGCATTCCCTGGGAGCAGGGCTGGGGAGCTGGGCAAGGAGGGATCCCCGCAGGAGCATCCATCGCTGCTGGGCCGGGGCTGCCCCGCTGCCAGCCCGGACTGCGGCGCCTGAGGAGGCTCCGGAGCTCTCCCGGCACACGGAGGGAGCTCTGCTGCTCCCCCGGCTCCATCGCTGCCTGCCTGCCTCACAGGATCCCAGCTGAAGCGTTAGCATCAGGGGGTTAATATCTAAATAGAACAAAAAACACCTCTGGAATCCTTAGCTTGTTTCTTTTGATGTTTTGGGTTTTTTAACCCCTTTTTCAACTGGCATGTTAAAATTAATCAGAAATGTCTGGTTTTCATCATGGAGCCTGGGGGGGGGGGGGGGAGGTTGACATTTGATCAGATAATGTATAATCTGAACGTGATTAATCAGAGCTGTACTTGCTAAATTCCAGGGAACTGTAACATCCTTCACTGAGTCTCCTTGAGAACAGACTGAAAAATCCTGGCAAAAGGCAGCTTGCTCTCTACAAGGTTTCCCAGTCAGGTTAGTGAAATGAACCACGCTCTTTCCTTCAGAACAGGATTTAAGGTGCAAACTATAAAAGTATTTCCATTCCTTAAAGGAGGTGGGGTCCGTTCAGAGAAGCCCCACTGCTAGAGTCCTGCTGCAGTGCAATGGGCTCTCCGTGAGTGGGAGAGGGAGATACAAGGTCAAGACTTCCACGTTTATTCCAAAATGTAACAGGGAATTGCTACCTACACAACTTGCATTTGACAATGTGAACTGCAGGATGAAAAAGGGAAAAAAAAAAAGCAAAAACCACTTTTAACATTTTCACATGTTAGCAGGATGTACGCTCGCAGTTGCTGTATTCAGACAGGAAGATAAATAAATATATATTTAGTAGGATTCAAAAAATGTTGCATCCCTAATCCAACAGCACTGGGAAAGATAAGCTGTATATTTTAAATGCTGGGCAAAGGCAAAAGGGGAAAAGAAAATATTTCCAAGCTGTTTCCTAGATACATGGTATGAAATTTAAAAGGGAAAAAAAAAAAAAAACTCACAAAAGTGATTTTATGGCAGCTCTTAGAAGAACAGTATGATACCTAGTTCATCATTACCACGTCTTCTGCAACCTGGAATCCTGCTGGGAAGCATGAAACTCTTCCAAGCTGTTCCAATATGCATGCATGCAACCTTTTTATACATGCAGAAAGCATGAGGAATGTCATGCAGTTTTGATTTGCAGCAGAGAAGAAAATTGACCTTTTCCGTGAAAATGAATGTATATTTAGTATTGATGCAGGCCAAAATCAATTCTCTATAGAAATGAAGACAGATGCACAAAAAGGATGGAAAGAGGGCACACAGAGGAAAAAGAAAAAAAGAATAAAAGGGAGAAACCTTCATGCTGCATTGCTCCACACAACTTATCTACAAGCCTTATTTTATTGCCTTATTCACAAACTTACTCATTTTACCATCACTACCGGGAGAATATGAGAATATGAACCACCTCTTCACAGGTAGCAATTTGGATTAAAATGAGAGGAGCACGAACAAAGTAAAAGCTGTCTGTGATCAAAGACCTGCTGGATACCTGAGTCAAACAGTTATTCCAGAGGAAGGTACAAGAGCCAGTCATGCATATGGATGACCTCTCACAAATTAAATGCTAATCGGGAATGCATCTCAGCAGTAAAAAAAAAAAAAAAAAAAAAAAAAAGTGGACTATGAAGTCGATCTGTAATCCCTTTTCTAAGCGAATACTAACAAGAATCGCTCGCTATCAATTTCATACCACAGATATCTAACACCGACCTCAAATCCCAGCAGCAGAAGTGCGATTTTCCCCTATTAAACGCGCCAGCTCTCCTCCAGACCCCCCAACTTGTGTAATATCCCCGCAATCCTTCCCCAGCCCCGCCACAGAAAGCGACCGGGGTGGGGGGGGTCAAAAGAGCAGAAAGAAAGGCTGAGGAGCGGGCAGCCCTTGGGATGTAAAGCGAAGCTGTCCATCCCGAGAGCAGAGAGCCGTTCCCACACTCACCTTGCAGGGGGAACGGGGAGCGCCGGGCTAAGCATCCCCTCCTGGCCGCCCCCGAGCCCCAGCGCTGCCCACAGCCATGGCCCGGGCGATGCTCAGGGAAGCGCCCCGGCTGGCATAGGACAAACTAAAGTCAGGAATTGGGAGGCTGGGGCTGAGCTCGGCTGCTGCCCGGAGCGCAGGAGCTGCCAGCGCCGCAGGCGCGGATCAAACGCGCAGAAATCTCCCTTTACATAATCGGAAATGACTCCCGTAATCTTAATGTTTTCTCTTAAAGCGTCGGGTGCCTCATGAGCGGCCAAAAGCTTTTTTTTTTTTCCATGCAGCATTCGGGTGGATTTGGAGCAGATTTCTTCTTTCGATAAAATAAATAAATAAAGGGATGAAAATTAAAAGTCTATCTGTCAGAATTCTTAATTATTTGAACATACACCTCAGGAAAGCCTCTCCTTATCTTGCCACGGGAAACATCATGCATGGTTAAAAGGAATTACAGAAAATCCCCGGTTTCTTCACACATTATTTTCTAGTCCATCTCAATACAAAGGCAATGTTTGGGGTTTTTAACCTGCGTGCCCTTTACTTTCACACAAACGCACCGAAAAACTATAAACAGCTCTATAAAGGAACCCAGCTGAGGAGTACAGATTTTCCTCACAAGAAACAGCTTTGCCTATCGTAAGAGAACATTAAAGTTAGAAAAATACAACAGTCAAAGTGGACCGCTCACATTTTAGAGAAATGTGAGCTTCCGAAAGAAAAAAAAAAAAAGGCACATCCGATTCTTACCAGCAATGATAAAAGCAAAATCCCATCCACGTGTTTTCCTCATCACTAAAGAACTGATTTATTCAAAATCAAGCCCATTCGCTTCAAAAACAACACGATCATGCCGAATTCTCAACCTACCGAAGCCCAGCAAACGCTTTCTGATGCAAGAGAGCCTTTTAGCTATGCAGTTTCTCTTTGACCTTACAGAACAATCTTCACGAGTCGCAGCATTACCTTTGCAGAGATTTCCCAGGGCACGAACCAAAACCTAACGCATCACCCAGCCCCACTCCCCACACCATCTTCCCCGGCAGCAAAACGCCAAATAAACCAGCTGAGAACGGAAAAGGGACAGAGATGTAAATTTTTTTATTATCATTATTATTCTTATCGTCATCACCACCGCCACCATTATTGCTCTCATGCTGTGGATGTCGCTACTTACTTGGCTAAGACATCCTCCCCAGCGCAACCTGCTCCCGGCTAGCGGGCGGAGGGCTCAGGGCTCGGCATGGGCGCGGGCAGGCGCGCAGCGGCCGCGGAGCCGCTCTGCAGCCCCTACAGACCGTACCACCGCCGCGGCAGCGCCGGGGAGGCAGCGCCCGCAGCATCCCCGCACCGCACCGCCACCGCGGGGACACCGCCCGCACCGCCGCGGGGGGACGGGGTGGCGGGGAGAAACCCAAAAAAAAAAAAAAAAAAAAGAAGAAGAAGAAGGTGGGAAAAAAAAAAAAAAAAAAAAAAAAAAAAAAGGACTGAACCACCATGTTTGTTGTTTGCGATTTTTTTTTTTTTTTTTTTTTAATGCTTCCCCCTGGGATAATGACAAAAACGGAAGATGGCAAGCGACCAGGAATATGCCACTTACTCAGAAACGGGAGAAACCTTCAAGGACAAGGGCTGTCAAGTCCTAGCACTGTCGCTGGAGGAGGAAAAGGGGGGGGATGAAAGGAGGAACGGGGGCGCATCCCCGGCACCCCCGAGCAGGCGCAGGATGCGGCGGGGATGGAGCCCGCAGTGCCCGGCGATGCTCGGGCTGTGCCCGCCGATGACAGCCCCGGCACGGCGGCGTGGCCGTGCTGCAAATTACTTCATAATCACCCTCTGCAAAGATCCGGCTCGCTCGCCCTCCCCTGCTCTTTCTGTTTATGTAAGAACAATGGGGATTCTAAGGAAAATAGGAGGGGAAAAAAAAAAAAAAAAAGGAAAAAAAAATTTATTAAAAAAAAAAAAAAAAAAAAAAAAAAAAGCAGCCCTGCAGCGCTGTGGGGTTTGCGTCGTGTTTGTGTCCCTGCCATGCCAGAATCCAAAACCGTGCAGGAGGAACAGTGAAATCTCCCCGTTTAATCTGCTCTGGGCACATCAGCATGTGCTGTAAAACCACACGCACATGCCAGAGCAGCTCCCTGCCCCTCTCCTCCTCTTCCTCACAGCCCTGCACTTGGGGGAATCTCTGCATTTTATCTACAGCTTCTCACCCTCCATCCTGAGTTATTATGTAGCTGCTACTCGGAATTATTAGCACATAGAGGATTCAGAAGTGCAAAAGGCTTTTCCAATGGAATACCGTGTTATGGCAGAGCAAAGGAAACCCAAATACCAAAAACAAGACAGAAACATCAATCCTTTGGAAAGCAGAACATTTTCTGTGTAATAGTTTGTTTTTTCAAAGGAAACTGTGATCAGTAGATGTACCACATCCAAACTACAACTTCAAATTTCCTACCTCCAACCCTTCAATCCTGAGAGTGACTGAACACAAGAAAATACCTTTCTTTCTTTCTTTTTTTTTTTTTTTTTTTTTTTTTTTTTTTTTTTTTTTTTTTTTGTGAAGAATGTGTAAAAGAGCACAGATAAAAGTTGGGATGTGTTCTGTAGCATCCTAGGACAGCAGTGGCTCATGGCTTGCCTGTGCCTTGGCCAGGATGGGCAGGAGCACACCTCCCTGAGCAATAATAGGAGTAGCTGTGCTGATGCTCTGTCATCCTGCCTTACTCGCTGCTCAGAATATCAATTCAGCCAGTTAAACCAAAAGTCTGCACTGCACCAAAATGGAAGCTATTTAAAAAAAAAAAAAAAAAAAAAAGTGCTGGGATCATTGATCAGGAGCTTTATCTATGCTGATCAATTTTTTCTTAACGAAGTAAAATGTAAATCAGGACTAGGATCAATGCAGAATCTTCTCATGTGAGACTGCCTTTATCATTAGGAAGCTACAGGCAATTACATGCATGCCAGGACACCAGATGCAGTGACTTTGGGTTATATTAAGCAGAGAGACGTGTCCCCTTTTCAGAACAAGTTTTCAGTACAAACTGCAGCTGCTTGGAGTTTGCAGTGCAGCTCAAACTGAATCCTAGCACTGAACAAAGCAGTGCTTGAGTTAAATGTCTTGTGCTGAGGTCCCAGACCCACAAATGTTGGTGACCTCTACTGCTCTATCAGGAAAGCAGGAAGATACTGAGACATCTGCAATTAGCTGGCTACTGACATTCTCTTTTTTTTTTTTTTTTTTTTTTGGTAAATTTTTAAAGACAATTTGAAAAGCAATAGAAGGTTGATTGACACAGTACCAAAATACATTAAAGAAGACTTTTTTTCTTACACTGTCTTTTCTGAAAGAAGAGAGGAATAGCTTAGAGAAATTCAACATGGCAGAGAAATCTTGTTCCACACATTTGGCTGTTGCCAGTTTGATGAGTGCTGCTCTCAAAGACTTTGTCATACTACAGAAACTTCAGGCCAGAGACAGAATCATAAGGTCGATGTCAGAAAAAACTCTTAATTCTTATTTTTAATTAACAGAATAGGGAAGGGAATAAGAGGAGAAAAATAACAAAGAGCAGATGTTCAAAAGGGAAAGAAAACCTTAGCTTGAACATTTCATTATATGCCAAATCCAACCAGCTTTGCATTTGAATATTCCCAGTGCTTCACTCACTGCAGGCCTCTGAAGCACCAGATGGGGAGATGGACAAGCCAGGAAGATTTGGGAGGTTTGTCTGGAGCCTGCTCCCAGGGCTGGGTTGGTTCTACCTCCACCACCAGGCTGCCATCCTGCAGCCAAAGCCAAGCCTTCATGCTGATCTCCACCCTAGAGGATGCAAATTCTGGAGTGGGAGCTGAGCTCCCAAGCCTTGGATTCGTGCCCCGCGCTGGAGCCTGCCCTGGGTGTGCATCAGGAGCTCAGAACAAAGAGGAAACCCTGTGTTGGCCCTCATTTAAAGCTCCCAAGGGAAAACTTCTCAGAAATGGCCCAAACCTGAGCCCCAGCACTGCTGAGACAGGGCCAGGAGTTCTCTGGTTCAAGGCTGACACCTGCTTACTGTCCCCAAAGGTACAAGACCACAATTCCAGGGAATACCTGCTACCCACAGCAGGTACCCTCCAACCAGTGCTAAAAACAGCAATCCCACCCTCAGAAATGGGTCAGCCAGTAAATAGCACCTCTAGGAACACTCTGAGCTCAGCATTTAAAGGGTTGGGGGGGTTGTTTTTATTACTTTTTGGGCACAACAGTGAAAATATGAGCATTTTCCAACCTGGCTTCCAGCACGTGCAGCTCAAAATGGCTGCAAGGTTGGCTGGTGCTTTTTTGAGATATTTCATCATCAAACTTAATAGCAAAGCATGACACCATCTGAAATGAGGGTTTGTCAGCACATCTTCATGCCTCTTAAAGCATCCAGCAGCATGCCATTTATGTCTGACAGAAAAACAATTTAACACCTTAACTTGGGGGCAAGGAGCGGAAATGGAGCAGAAAAGTGGAATGGAAAATAAAAAGATGCTCTTTGGAACTAAGTTTAAAAAACAAGACAACGTTTACAGGATATAGAAGGAACGAGACTTCAGCTGTTGAGCTTGAACTGCAACTTGAAAAAATTTGTTCCCCCAGTAAAACTTCAAGTGACAATTCATATTCTGAGGCGAAAGAGCCTACCTGGTGTCTTTGGAAAAAAATTTAATTCCGTATGTGCTGGTGATAGACATCACAAGCACATTTCAAGGTCTTTATAAGATAATTAATGACAGGAAACACAGGAACATAATTTTAATTCCTCTTTCAGGATCTTGGGGACCAGGACCACCTTTCCAGTGAAGCTGTCCTAATCAGAGGGACTGGAAAGCAGCAGCAGATTTCTAACATTTTCCTAATCACAACCCAGATACCTTAACCAGAACAGCAGACTGGCAGCCTCTCGTATTTTTCAGCCTCATTTGCTACATTTTTCAAAAAGGAGAAATAAATGTGTTTTCAGATTCGGTGTCTCTCCAGTTTGGGGACAGGGAGCAGTAATATCTCTGCAAGGAAACAGCTTGTGCTCCCGAGCTGCTCAAAGGTGTTGTTATCCTGGGAAGCAACACGGCCTAATAAAAGGAGGAGTGGAGGAGAGGCACCTCAGAGCAGGCACATTCAAGGACTTGCCCTGCTGTTTCCTGACTGGGAGATGTTAGTAGGTCACTTGATCCCACTGTGCTTCAATTTCCCTAAGTATAAAACCAGTGTAGTCCCCAGTTTAAATTGCAGCGAGCTGGTGGCTTGGTTAACCCTTCCCTGCCCTTGGGGGAAGGTGTTGGGCACACCTGGCTGTTGCAGCTGGACACAAAATGAAGTTTGACTCCAGTCAGAAGGCAGAAGAGAATCAGAAGGCTTCATTTACAATTCATTCAGCCTTTTTATAACGTGCTGCACTAAAAAGGCACATTATTGGTCCATAGGATTGGCACCTCTCTCCATTGGTTAAGTAACAGAAATAGCAAACAACACCCGGGGGGAAAAGTTGTTATGGGAAAGGAATATTGTTTACCCAAAATCATTTTGGGACAAGGAAAACTGTTGAAAAGTTTCCTTTGGGAAGAGCTAGCAATTCTCAGGCTCAGAAATATTGGGCCCACACCTGGCTATGCTGAGAGAAGTTCTATAGCTAATCCAGGCCCAGAGCTTGGACTGGGAGAGCCCCAGAGTTCCTGTCCAAGCCCAACCACTCACTATGTGATTTAAACCTCAGAAGCACATGGTTGCCTTGAACTCTTTGTTTTATCTGCCACATTTATTTTCCTGTACAAATTGCCACTTGCTCTGACTGATAAATTATTGCAGCTCCAATCAGCTTACTTCCTTGACCGCCATCCCAACTTTCTCAATATCTGAAAGGAAAACTACCAGCCAGCCAGAACTGCAGTTCCCTCCTCTCCTTCAGTCTCCACCATCTGATAGCAACAAATAACCCAATTTTTCTTCTTTCACCATCTAAAAGCCATGCCCACAATGAGAAGATGCCTGCAAGGCTGGGCTGCCATTGCTGTCCCCTCCTTGCTGCAGGTTTAAAGCTCAGAAAACAAACCCAGGCTCCCAGGATCACCCAAGCAGGAAGAAAAGTCATTAGGCTCTTCCAACAACAACCAAACAAACTGAGGAAGAAGCATTAATTACCCTGAGCTTCCCAGTAAAGCTTAAGTAAGCCTGGCTCACTGCCACAGCCTAAGCACAGCTATGGCAGAGAAGCATCTCAGCAGCATCCTGCAAAGGGACCTGGCCAGAGGAGGGCCTGCAACATCTGGCACAGCTGAACCTGAACCCACTGCTGAAACCAGCTTCTCCACAGCCCGAGACAGGCCTCAGAATCCAAAACTTGCATTCAGCCCTCCTCCTGGCCTAAGGACAGGATCTGCCATCTCACTTGTAGATGAGAGGGAATATTTGTTGGCACTCAAAACAAATCTTAGACCAACCAATGGAGTGGCCTGACAAGAGCTTTGAAGAGCAAACTTGTGAGGGTGGCACAATTTCTGGGAGCTGTGGATAGGCAGCAAAGGAATCCCCTTCATGCCATGGGCATTTAAACCCTAAATTTCCAGTTCTCAAAACAGAATTTGTGCCAACTGCCTTCCAGCATTAATCTGTTTACTTAGCATAACACAGTGATACTGGGAGGGAGATTCAAGCCCTTTGTGTTTCCACCACAGGAATTCTCTTCCCTGTGTTCTGGAAGGGAATGTTATCTCTCCCTGCAGTCTGGTAGCACTGGTCCTGATGGAGATTAGAAATTTAATCCAAAGCCATTTAAACTCAAATTATAGGATTGTACAATTTAAAGGGGTCACATCAGCTCATATCAAAATGCAGGTTTCAGACAACCTGACCTTGAAGGATGTTTGGAAATAGGGGTGAAACTTTGCACAAGTAGATGGGTTACGTGGGCTCACCCCTCTATGGCACCAAAACTCTTCTCCCAGAAAAAAAACAAATTTGGAATCAAAATTTTTGTTCAATACCTTCTTCTGATATCACTGATGCCAAATACAACCACAGGTTCTAGAAGTTGTTTTTCCTCCTCATTTGCTATACTTCTGTAGAGGAAACCACTTATCTTCCATTTGAAGGGAATATCCTGAGCAGGATGCATTTGAAGGAGCATCCTTTGCCATGAAATTGTGCATGGCTGTGACATGGATATGAACCTCAAGAACCCCCCCTTTACACAGCCAGGTCACACCAGGACCTTGGACTGCACCTTAAAAAAGGAACCCACCATTGTTCCAGTCATATTTCACATTAGACAGTAGGAAATAATAGCAGAGAATTCAATTACAAATGTGGACTATTATTCATATTATTAAGGAAATGCAGGCTCCTTTGAGAACTTAAAGCTTTCATTCTTCACTATATGGACTTTTCCTACATACCTGGATCTCCTGACTGTACATCCTATTAGTCTGACACAGTAGCTCCCATTGCAGCCTTTTTGTCAAATGGCTCTGAACAGAAGCCTGGATCAGTTTTATTTATTACTCTGATAAAGGCAAATTATTAACATAAAGGGAAACAACGGTGGGACAAGGTTCAACCACTCCAACAGGAAAACAGAATTTTAACAAACTATGAAAAAAGGACTTTTGATATCTCAGCAAACAATTCAACACACATTTCCTAGTAATTAATCACCTGCAGAGATTGCCTCCTCTCCAGGAGAGGGTTTTCCCAATATAATGAGATAACAGGCTATGTTTAGCTTAGTGGGCAAAGCAATCTGACCTGTTAAGCTTTGGTAAGCCGTGGGTATCTGTGCCCTGCTCATCATCCTGCCTGAGGAACGTGCAGGCACGGGCGGCCCCCAGGGCGGCCTGGAGCCACATCCCGGGAATCTTGGGGCCACCCCGGAGCCACCTGCTCCAGAGAGTGACCCCAGAGCCCCATCCTTGGAATCTCAGGGCCACCCCAGAGCCACCTGCTCCAGAGAGTGACCCCAGAGCCTCATCCTGGGAAACCCGGGGCCACCCCAGAGCCACCTGCCCCAGAGAGAATTCCCAGAGCCTCATCCTTGGAATCTTGGAGCCACCCCGGAGCCACCTGCCCCAGAGAGTGTCCCCAGAGCTCCATCCTGGGAATCTCGGGGTCACCCTGGAGCCACCTGCTCCAGAGAGTGTCCCCAGAGCCCAGAGCCTCATCCCAGGAATCTCGGGGTCACCCTGGAGCCACCTCCTGGGGGGATTGTCCCCAGAGCCCAGAAGCAGGGGCTCTCCTGGCTGCAGGGCCACGAAGCCCCACAGCTCTGGGTGCTCCTCTGGGGGAAAGGAGGGGCTGGAGCTCTCCCACCACACAAATCACTGAGACCCTTGGATGCTCTTCCTTGTGCCTCAACCTCCAGCTCCACAGACCTGGTGACTGTGCTGCTGATGTCACCCGGGCTGGCACTGCCACCCCCTCGCTGTGGGAACTCGGGCTGCTCCCAGAGCCTTGGAAGGGCTCACTGGGGCTGGCTGGAATGTTCTGGAACAGCCCAAAATGTGTCACAGCAGTCCTGCCCTTCCCTGCACGGCAGCGTTGGACAGAATGGCTCCACTGCAGCCAAAACAAACAATAAATGTGTGAACTGCAATAACCCAGGCCTTTCAACCCCACTGGGAATAACTCTCACAAAACCAACCCGTGGGTTCAAGCAACTGTGGAGGCAAACCTGATCTGAAATTATCACAATGGCTGTTTGTGGCTTGTAGATATAAATATTCTCCTATAAGAACTCGGAATTTGTATTCACAATTAGATCTAGATTTGAAGTAAATGTTCAAATTCTTCAGCAAAGAATGAGCTTTACAATAAGAAAGCTTCAAGAATTATTGCTGCAGAAAAGTTACTTAGGGATGTAACATATAATTTGCACAAAAATACTTATTCACATTATTCAATATTAAACTAAATACAAGGCCCAAATATAATTGCAATAAATACAGTCGGTATAGGAAATAAAACTACACTCTAAATGGAAATTAGGTGGGTGTCAGGCTTGGCTTCCAGACCGAGGCATGTCCTGAAGATCCGTGAGCTGTTTCTTAGCCCCAAATGCAACACTTTGAAACAATAGTTATGAAAAATTTGCCAAGATATCAGAACTTTTTGAAGCAACTGAGCTTAGGGCTTGCCAAAACATTACTGTAGATTAAAGGAGTCTGCCCAGTGCAGAAGAGTCAACATGTGACCAAAAATGTTATGGAGAAAAAACCTCCACCAATATCCAGTCTAGAATAATCTCACATCCAAATGAAACTGACACATTTTATAGTATTTCCCTTAGCTAAATAGCCCTTCAAGCTGTCCATTATTTTAAAATTGTCCTTCACCAACACTGATGTGCTGCAGATTCCTCAGTAAGAGGAAAGGTTCCATTCCTTCAGGAAGAGTTTAAAAAAAAAAGAGAAAAAAAGTAAAGAAAGACAACACAAAAAAAAACCCCCTCATTTTGTTTGGTTAGAAGTGTGTCAAGAAAAGATTTAGGGGCAAACAGTGCAGGGTAGAACCTCTCCTATCCCCCATAAAGGAGCCAGGAAATAGAAGAAGCAGGAACCCAAACCAGTCATTACTTCACAGAACCACAGAAAATCCTGGGAGGGACCCACAAGGAGCCCTGAGCCCAACTCCTGGCCGTGGTTGGGTCACAGCCAGCTTAAACCTAGCAGAGAGCACAGCCTGGGAGGTTTGAATGATCTCCTGATTACATTTGGAGTGATTTATTGACTGCATTTTTGCCTCCCTTTCTCCAGAGCCAGAATTGTTCTTTTCTGCACCGGCAACAATTTGTTTTAGGCACCGAGAACAGGACGCGGCATTGTGCAGGGGAAATAAAAGTCTGATTATTTATTTCACCGTGGGTCATTTGTCAGCTCACATCCCAAATCCAGCCAAATTCCCCTCCACAGGGTTACAGGGACCACCTACAGTTCCTGCAGGACCAGCAGGAAAATTCCAGAGCCCAGAACTCAAGGCCTCATCCCAAACTTCTCCTCCTGGATGACCAACATCACCACCCCCCTTTTCCAGGGCTAACTCACAGCCTTGATCTCTTAGCAAGGTTCTTGCTCCAAATAAATCTTTTGGATGTCTTAATGACCAGTAATAAACCAGCAGATTATAGTGATAAAATCCCAACAGCCTCCTCCTGCCTGAGGCTGGCAGAAACCAGCCCTCCTCCTTGCCCTCACCCCATCAACCACGTGCGTCCTGATCTCCAAACCAATGGAGATTTCAAATTATTTCTCCAGAAATAAAGGGTGGAATAAAATTATTTCTCCAGAAATCAATAGATGGAAATAATTTAAAAAAACAAAAATGTAATTTACAAGTAAATAAATACAAAAGCCTAGCTGGGGGGTTGAGAAAATAGATCTGCCGAGTTTGCTTAAATCACTCCAAAAAAGGGAAGATAAGAGGGAGAGTTTGAAGAGCTTGTAAACCAGTAAAAGCCAGGAGAGCATCATTTTTTTTCTCCTCTTTAAAGTGGTACAAAGTGGTTTATGTATGGACTGATAATTTAAGACCATTAAGAATTCATCTGCCCTTTCAGCTCAGTAATTTTGAAAGTGTCCAGCACCATCAGATAAGCACAAATTCTACTTTAATCCATGTTTCTTCTTGGCATTCCCATATTTAGAAGGATTCCTTAATTTCTTTATACAAATACCCTTTTTTCTTTAACACAGCACTGCCCTGCAAAGATCAACTCCATACCTCTGTTACATATCTTGGAGTTTTGCTCTCTAAGTCAGACATTCCAGTCTCTAAAAACATACAGCTTTTATTTTCAAAAGTCCAAGGAAAAAGATCATCAGTAATGCATACACTTGTGTTCATATATAATATATATACAGGGCAATTCCTAACCTTGAAGGGAATTGTGTAGTAAGACCCATATTTCTTGAACACTGATGTCAGTGCTCAAAGATGTTGCTTGACCTTGAGGATAAAAATAAATTGTGCAGTCCTGCATCATGTCCTCGGCTTAGTTCACTAAAGACACCTAAATGTTCTGTGCTTACATACCATAAAACAGTTAAACACAGATTTTTTCCATATTAATTATATTTAATACTCCTAACTTCGATTTGTGGAGAGGAAAATTGGGTTTCCCAGGAGCTGCTGCAGCTTCCAAACATCCTCTAATTCACAAGCACCAGAGATGCTCACAGTGTTATATTTAGATAAAGTAGTGATGAGAACCCTCAGCACATTATTCGCAAAATTAAATCCCACTGAGGTTTTTTTCCTCTTGCCATTTCATTAATTCCAGCTCAGGAGCAACAGTGGAAGATCATAATACGTGTAAGAGATAAATTAATAAAATGTATCATGAAACATCACTCAGAATTCTATGTTTTCTTCTTCTAAAATAATGGAGCTTTTGGTAACTTCTGTGCCTGGGAGAGAAGACTCACAGAGAAGCTTCCCCAAACTGCTGAGATGTCTGATTTTCATTAATTTTCTAAAGAAACACAGAGCCAGGTGCAGCACCTTCAGTTCCCAGAGGCAACTTCACTCACTGGGAAGGAAACTGAGCGTGCATTCCCTGGCCTGGCTTGGAAAAAATTCCCAGGGACTGGACAAAGCCACAGCTCCCTGTTAATTAATAGAGGTACAGAGCCCTCCAGGTGTCCAAAGAAATTGGTCCCAAGAGAAAAAGGTGTCCCTTGGTGGTCACAAAGGTCCTTTATGGCTAAACAAGTGTCCTGTTCACACACAAAACCCCAAAACACCGATCCCACAGCAGATCTGCAGCCAGCCCCCCACTGATGTCACCTGAAGTCGTGTCACTGACACCAGCACAGCCCTCCCCAGAGCCCAGGAGAGCTTCATTCCACAAAAAAATTACCATTTGTTAGCAGGGGAATTTAAAAGAACCATTTCCTTTGTCTATCCTCTAAAATAGTTGGGAAAGCATCTTTGGGATGCCTCTTCTTCCTCCCTACAGGATTACAAAAAAAAAAAAAAAAAAAAAAAACAAAAACCTGACAAAAAAAAAAAAAAAAAAAAAAAAAAAAACAAAAACCTGACAAAACAAAACTTTATTTTACATCATTTGCTTTCTCTCAGTCTAAACTAAGTTAAACATAATTATGCAGAAATTAAGTCGATCACATTGTTAAGAACAGAAGTTAATTTCTCTTAGAGGAAATAATTTTGATGGGTATAAAAGGAGGTGCTTCTGAAGCAGCTGAGGAAAGAAACCCAGTGAATGCCCTGGAAGGAAGGATGGCCAGGGTTTATAAAGGACCATCTAAAATCCTTCAATATGGTATTTAAGGAATCCACTGGACAAGCATGAATTTCACAAATCAGAGATATAACAGCATTAAAGAGTCTACACCAGGATATTTAATTTATACAAGTTTTGGATCCTGTGTTTCCTGGAAGGCAAAAATAATAATAAATGCTGAAATCACTGTCTGTAAAGAACAAGATTATGTCACTTGTAAGAAAATCTGTCTTCTTTTCTCCTTGTTTATGAGAAAACCTAAACACAGGGTTTATTTGGGCACCATGAATAGGGAAAGTGATTGCACTGGTGTTCCATCAGTGAAAGGCTCTGGGTGTGTTTGCAGAATCAGCATGAGAGCAGCAAGGCAGGGATTTCAATCTCTAGGAAGGGAATGTTTAACCAGCACAAGGCAGTGAGCATTATTCTGGCACATTTTTCTATCCCTTACAGAACCAATCCAACTGATTATTTTAAAACACCATTTCTGACCTATGCATCCAACAAGAGGAACTAAAAAAATTGCTCCTGGACACAGCAAAACCAGCATCCAGTTAAGTTAAAGTAATCCAGTTTTTACAAAGATTTACTGATAACCCTAAAGAGCTCTGGAATCTTTATTTAAGGGCTTGAAACCACAAGATTTGAAGTGAACAAGAAATCTGATTTTCAAACCAACAGCCAACAACTTTTATAAATGTGGCACCTAAAGTAATCAGGCATCAATTTCAGTTTGTACTGAGCAAACAGTGTGATATTGAGCACTTCCCTGGAGATAATGGAGCAGTGGGATTCAGATCTTTAATCCCTTCCTCTCTCACCCCATACTGCAGCTGTAAATAACTGATCCCACATTTCCAGGCTCCAATGTGATCCCTGCCGAGATCTGGCTCAGATCTCCTACACATGCCTTACATAAAAGGCTGCCTCTCCATCCCCACACAATCAGCTCAGGCTCCACAAGGCTCCAGAGATGTATATTTAGCTGGAAAAGAATGAGAGTTAGCACAGCTTATGTTCCGTTATATCATCCTGGAAAATCCTGGAGTGAGGAGCTGAGCACTTGGGCTGTGCTGAGCTCCACGCTGCCCCAGTTCTGTGATCAGGTCCAAAGCCAGACACTTCAAAACCAAGTCTGAGAGCTCTGCAGGCTTCTCCTCCCCTCTGCACTGACCCCTCTGGTGGCACTGCCTGGCACCGAGGCTGGGGCCAGCACCTTCCATTCCCTGCCCAGCTCCACTCCTCCTGCTCCAAGATCCTTCCTGGGAATGCCACCTGCAATAGAGAGCCTCCTCTCCATCCAACTGAACGACTAACTGAGGCTCTTCTGAGCTCCAAACCTGCACAACAACTGGGAATTCTTCCAGGAGGAGGGGTTCACTCTGCCCAGCACTTGGGGTGGGGGGACAGGGGCTGCTTGCTCTGCCAGTGTCCCCACTTGGGTACCACGGACACAAACTCAGCCAAAGCCACAAACAAGCCAGTGATGACAGAAGGTATTTCAAATAGAGGGTGACCATGCTGCAACAGGATTAGCTCAGGGCTAGGAAGATCCAGGCTTAATTTCAGCATCCATCTCAGATTCTCCCCGTAACCTTGACCAAGTGATTTAATTTCACCGTGTCCGCTCCCTAAATATATCCAGGAGAGATCATCTCCCAAGTGTGCAGCGAGGACAAACAGAAGATGGCTAAATACTCAGATAAACTCTCAATGTGGAAGGCTTTCCACAGGCAGATGCAATCTACTGGGTAAATACAAAATAAATATTAAGTAGCCAAATCACTGGGGAATTTATTGCACTCTGTTACAGTGTAGCAAAAATTCAGAGGAGTAAATGCAATATTCCCTGTTTTACTGAACTTAATAAAGAGCTGAGGAGGACTACTGACTTTTTCCAGTGAGTTTTTAAAAAATGTTGATGACTTTATTTTCATGGATTAGAAAATCCTCAGAACTGTTCAGGGCACATTTCTCCCGGTTTCTAACTTACATACATTCTGGTCAAATCTCAGAACATCCACTTATCAAGCCTAAAAGTCAACACAAAACTGAGGTCTGAGGGAATCCCAGCCCCAGTTCTTCTGGCTGATCTCAGGAAGCACCTCCTCTTTTTCTGGCTTACCTTCCACATCCCATATTCTTTGCTCCTTGTGTTAGGATTACCCCTATTGACTTAATTGCATTTCCAGATCTCTTCAGATATAAAACCGAATTCCTGCTTCCTCAGCTTTCAACTGGGTTAATCTACAAAAAACCTGACAGTCTTCAGAACACACACCCCCTTTTTGTGCAGCATGGATGTAAAGCTTCTGCATGCACTGAACAGCACCTGGAGCAGCTCCTCCAAGCCCCACACACAGAATGATTTAGGCTGGAAAAGACCTTTCTGAGCAGCGCTTCCTGAATGCCATAAAATCCTCCAGTATTTGGGGTTTTTTGCTAAAAGTGCCCGTTTCTGTTTTCTGTGAGCTCCTAGTAACAAGCACTCTCTGAAGAGTTTGTTTCACCCATCTGCCCAAGGGTTAAACCTGATAAACAGCAGCAATGCTGCCAGCCCTGCTTCCTGCAGGGAGGAACTTCCAAACTTCCTCTGCTTTTCCATAGGCCCTGGCAGGGAGACCCACAGAACCATTCCCGTTTGCTGCACAAATCCCAAATCCCAGTGCAAGTCCTGCATCTCTGCCCCCTGGAGGAGCTGCCCACAACCAAGAACTGGTGGCCTCCCTTCCAGCAAGGTCCAGCAGGAAAAAGGGGGAAAACAGGGATGCATCCTGCTGCCCAAGCCACCAGGCAGAGGCACAGCCTGCACACGGGCACCAACTTACATTAGCAGGGACACAGCTGGGAAACTTCTGCTCAAAAAACATGAAATCCTCCAGAAAAAGTGAGTGGGACAAATCTATGAAAAGTTCTGGCATGGAAGCTCCCTGGAAAAGGCTGAAATGGCATTGCCCAGACTGCTCCTGTCACTCTATTTCCCCACAGAATTTGAATTTGCAGTCTAAGGAACAAAGTCTTTTATTTATTAGGGTGAATTATCCAAATAACATCTCACAATCCTGCCTGCAGGAGCCTGCTTAAAGCAGGAATAGACAGAAGCAGAGGATGTTAATCCCAGTCATTTGCTTCCAAGGAATGCTAAAGTGCTCAAGAAACAACTGGATACTCAGAGCCATGGTCTGGCTGACAAGGTGGTGTCCAAAGTTTGGACTCTGGGATCTTGGAGGTCTGCTCCAAACTTAATGATCCTGTGATTCTAAACAGGAAGCAAAACCAGTGTAAAAGCTTCCAGAACTCCTTCAGGGCAGACTTCAGCGGGAAGATACAGACTGAGTGCTTAGCTAGCATAGCTGGAAATTAAAAAAAAAAAATAAATAAATAAATAAAATTAAAAGATGGGGAAGAAAATGCTCCTCTTCCTCCTCCTGCTCCCTGCACTTTCCCAATGTGGCAGCATGTCCTATTTCCCAAAAGCTTATTCCATTGTCTCTCTTTCACCTCTGTAAAACACAGCTGAAATCAAAGAACACGGCAACCCTTTCTGTTCTACAAAAGCAGGCATTACTGTTACAGGTGTGTTTTCCTTTCACTTTTTTCCAGTGGCCCATCCTGTCTCATCCTGGGTACCCTCAGTGCATGCCCAGGTAGTATCCAAGGGAATATCAACTGTGGAATAAGCAAATGGAATTTTTACTTTCTATTTTTATTATTTTCCCCTGCTTAATCTGCACTTGTCTGGTTTTGTCAGTCCTGCCTGGTAAAGGACACCAAATTCCTGCCCTGAGAGATGGGAGTGTTTCTTGCCAGGTGGCTGGCAAAAAACTGAGAAGGGCCCCATTAGCCAAACCCTCTCACAGGTGTAGGTGTACCACAGAAACCACAAAGAAAAACAGAAAGAAAAAAAAAATCGTTTAGTGGTTCAAGGTTCTCTTCGATTAGGATTTGGTTTTATTGTTACTTTGATTGCAGTTCTGCTTCCCTTCCCTATCCCAAAAATACCCGGGTGTCCTTGCCTTCCCTAATGAAGCCCCGAGGGTGCAGAGGGGGTTTGGAAGCTCCAAGCCCCTCTCTGCTAAGCCCCATCCACAGCTCAGCCCTGCCCTGCCAAAGCTCCTGACGTCAGGTGGAATTAGGTCAGCACAAAAGCACTGCTGAGGAGGAATCACATCCTGTATCTCATTTCTCTCCTTCAAGCAGCAACCAAATCAGGGCATTATTTTCCATCTCCCAGCCTGGATGGCTGCGGTAATTTGGATTTTCTTCTCCTTAGCTGAGCAAGCGTGAGGGAGGAGGAGGAGGAGGAGGAGGAGGAGAAGGTACTAATCTCTTTAGAAAGCAGCACTTGACACCCAGTGTGTAGGTGATAATGAGCACTTCTAGGGAGCTGACATAATACCGAGCATTTACAGGAGGGAAACTTTGCTGTGAGAAGAGCCAAGGTCCACTGAAGAGATTAATTCATGATTTCTCTTCTCTCACACCGTAAATAAAAAAGCCCCAATACGATTAACTCTAAAGCAGTTCTATAGTTGTTCAAATGTCCACAACGAAAAATGACAGTGGCATCTCAGCCCACTCGGGTGCCTGGAAAAGAAGCTACAGTTCACCTTAATTAATCCTCCAGAAAGAATGAAAATGTCACCTATTAGATTAAAACCAGAGGGAAAGAATGCATTTTTTTTTTCCATGCAGAAAGAAAAAAAATAAAAAAATCAAACCAAAACAAAAATCCCCACAACAACTCAATTAAGCGTGGCACGTAGCAAATAAACAGGAAGCAAATTTAAAATGAATCACAAGATGAACATTCCCCAGCTCCCCACACATCTCCCCCCCGATGTAATTAAGCTAAAACCATCCTTACAGAGAGAAAGAAAGATGCAATAGCTTTATTTACATATAAACAATAATTCAGCTGTAAACAGAACTCACACACACAGGAGTTAATGGAGAAATCATCAACACAGCCATCGATACACTTAGATCTCCTCTTCAGGTGCCAGGTAGCAATTACAGACTCCTTCACCTTGGGAATTCTTAAATATTTCCCTTTTATCTGGGCTGACCTGTGCCACTCCTATTTCAAATACACTAAAGACTGTCCCAGGTTGGAGTTTGGGGATTTTAGCCTCTACCAAAGCATATTTGCACAAAGTGTGTCTGAGCCTCGGTACAAAACTAAAAATTAACCAGGCACATGTAACTTTATAGACCCTACCATAAAATGTCACCAAAGGCACGGAGATACTGCCTGAACCATGGCCTCTTTGGAAATCCACAAATGTTTGCTGGAGAATTGGACACGTCTCGCCACAGCAAATCTCAGTTTACCACTAAAAATCCCTTGTTTTGAGGCAAAATTTCCACCGACTCCTGCACATTTTCCTGTCCAAATACTGCTTTTGCCCCAGACACTGGCCTCCATTCCCTACTCCCAACTTGAACATCCAAGTTTTTCTTGTCCAGCTGTGTTATTTGGCACACGAAGAATGAGGTTAAGAGGTAAATCAGGGCCTTATCTTCTCCAGATGAATTAGGCCTAGACACAAAGGTACCGAAGGTAATTATCACATCAGATGAGGCCTGGCCACAATCACAGAATTAACCTCTGCACAACTCTGCCGTGGGCAGCTGAGTGTTTGCTCCTTCTCTGGAGTCTCTGCACACACAGATGTCTCACTCAGAGGTGACAAATAAACCTCGTGATCCCAATTAATGTCTCTGTGAGAGACACGCCGCTCCCTTATCCAAGAACAGTCTCACCACGGAAAATCTGATCATTTTTGTGTCACTTTCTGCTTGGATACAGAGTCTACAGGTTCTTTTCAAGACTCTTAGACAGTGGAAACCATGCAATATTTCAGTTTGGAAGTTAAGCATCTCTTAGAGGCAGAGTGGAGCACGCCCCAGCAGATCCAGGAGCTGCCTCCTGCCAGAGACCTGTGCCACATCCTCCTCCTCAGTGCAGCCTCTCCCTGCTCCCAGTGTGGGACTCGAGCTTCTCTTCACCTCAGAGACATTCATTTCAAGGGCCTGGATTTACAGAAATTTCATTTCTGTCTTCCTGAAGCTCGGCTTTTGCTTGCTTTCTGCTTTTTTTCCTTCCCCAGCCAGCTCACTGCAGGGTTAACTGCAGCAAAATGATGCTCAAGGAGAAGGGAATGGGATTCTTTTTCTGCTTTTGTCAACAAATATTCCTTCATGGATCTTAATTTCAACTACTACTCCATTGGACCATTATCACTGCCCAAGAAAAGCATGCTGGTATTCCATCAGCTCCAGGAAAAAGAAAATCCCAACTGGAAGCCAACTGGTGCAACAGCTCAAATGCAAATTTAAGTTCACAAATACACACAACTTTTGATTTTGCTTTCTGCAATAATGACTCCTCTTTAAAAAAAAACTTAAAACAGGATGAGATAAATTACAAAGAGCTAAACCTTTTCCTTTTAATGCAATTGTAGCTGAAAGTGCATTAACCACAGAACATTCATTGGGTATTAATCCCAATGCTAGAATTACTTGTGGTCTTATGGAATGTCTGCTGTCCCTGGGAAGGATGGAGCACAACTGCTACATGAAGGAGTTTTAACAGAATCAGCTCCATCCTAGTTCTTAAAGAATGAAGCTCTCCTTTAAGTGTTTTTCCTTCAACTTCAGAGCTTTAGGTGTTGGATAGGCTGTTCCCACCATGGGCTCCTTGAAGATCCAGCAGGATTTGGATCAGCTCAAGGCGAGTGCAGGAGCCAGAGCAGGGCAGGACTGAGCCCACGGAGCTCAAACCAAAAAAGGCCAAAGCTCAGTTTTCCACCAGCTGAAGCTGAGATGCAACAACCACGGGGGTCAACCCCACCAAACCTCAAAAAGGTCAATAATCCACTTCCACAAGAAGGTAATTATGCCATGGATGATGATTCCTCACTGACCACAAAGTGCCTCTGATTTCAAGATACTAAACTCAATCAAAGTGTCCCAGTGAGGAACATCTGCATACAGTGTGCATATTCACTGTGCAAAATCAAACATAAATCACTTCTGCTCAGGAAACTCCACGGTGTGCACAAAAAGAGAATTTTCTGTATCCCTCAGCCTCTTTTTGCAGTTACTTCTCATAGCTTTTGACTAATAATTCCCACAATAGCAAATAGAATACGCATGGGCATAGTCACAACTGCAAAGTTGATCTTTAATGAAGCTCCCATATATAATATATAATATATAATATATAATATATAATATATAATATATAATATATAATATATAATATATAATATATAATATATAATATATAATATATAATATATAATATATAATATATAAATTTTTTGTTGTTGTTCCTCTCAGCATCTTCTGTACCATGCATTCATAACAACCATATGGATCAGTTAAAAACAAACAAACAAACAAACAAACCCAAACAGGTTGGCTGCAAACTCCAGAGTGGTTTTCATCAGGGCTATGAAAATGCTTAAAAATTTCCCTAAATTCCATTCTAAAAATCCCATTTAAAATGCATCACATTATTCAGTGACAGCGAAGCAGTTTCCCAAAAGCCTTTTTTATTAAAATCAAAGCAGTTAAAGTGTCACAGAGGTTTTGGGGAGGAGCCAGGAGGGCTGGAGGAGCTGGGGCTGCTTTTATGAGAGCAGGTACTGAGGGTTCTCTCTCCAGAGGCGCCTGGAGAGCCCAATTCCACTGCCCTGGAATGAGGCTCGTTGCTCTGGGCAGCTCCTCCAGAAAGGTGACACCAGGAATTTGACATTTGGACCTCACAGGTTGGTTCACTGTGAGATTTGTGACATGTTTTGGGTGGATCTTGCACCCAGGCACTGCGAGAGTTCCCTGAATGCTGCTTCATTTTGCCACTGAACAGATTGAAGGCAAAGGATTTGCAGGTGACAGGAGGGACTTAAGAGCAGAGAGCAGGAAAATAAAAAAAATAAAAAAGATGAGTTTTTAAAGCTTCTCCTGCTTTTGAGTTTGGGTTGACCAAAGTTAAACTGCTTTAATGTATTAAAGAATATTATATTTTGTGTACACGTATTGCAAAAGAGCAGACTGAGTAGCAGCCTGCACAAATTCCCAGACACTGGAATTAATCTGTCATCTTGCAAGGTCACTATCAACAGGGAGCAGCTCTGGCAAAATGATGGGTGATGGAAAGGCAGAGTGAGTAACTAAATCAATGACTCAATATTGCTCTCTAGGAAATTATATTTTGGGTTGGATGACACTCTGCTGTGAGATATCTCTTCAGTAGGGAACAAGGTCAGGAATAATATTGCAATAACCAGGAGCAAACAAACAAGGAGATCTGGCATTGTAGATGGAAAAAAAATCACTAAAAATGTTTTTCCCACATCACTCACTAATTATTACTCATAATTAAAATTTATAAATATTTCCTCATACCACATCCCTCTGAGTCCCAATCTTTCCCAGTTTGCATCTCCCATTCTAAAAATATTTTCTGTTTTACCACTCAGCCGCCAGCTGAATCCTTCCCCTAATCCTTTCCAGGTACAAAATTAAAACCAAAAGGAAAAATGCAATTTCTACAAAGCCCCAAGAGCCCTTCTGAAATGTGCTGTGCTGACACGTGGATTTCCAAACCACATTAGGACATCTTTGACCTTTTGCACTTTCAGATCAGATGCAGTAAAGATATTGGGCATTTTGCAATAGGAGCTCTCCCCACAAGAGAGTTTGCACAAAACTGCTTCTAGGAAAATTTCCCTCTGTTTCAGAACATGAGTGAAAGGACTACTTTAGGAAAAGGTAAAAATCACAAAAAATCACATTTTAGCCATCAATTAGAAGGAGCTATTAAATCCTGGATGGCAGAATTATTCCAGATATATAAATGATGTTCTAGCGAACAATGTCTTGTCTATCAAAATTCACACAACCAGACAACTCCAGCACCAAACAATTTCCAGTCTAATGTACAACACCACTTAATAAATTCATTTACCAAGCAGTTAGAGGCAGAAAATTAGCAGAATAATCCCATGGAATGTACTTAAGACATGGAAAGAACCATTAAGGTCTCATGGCAGAGTCATTTTTCTTCATTTTAAGTTGCTTTTGTTCCCTGTCCTCAATTTGAAGGGGAATTAACAGGTGTGATGTTTAATGAAGTTCTATAAATACTGGATTGCATTGCCTTAGAACTCCATGGGACTGGAATTGTAAAATTACTAGCAAGAATTCCTTGGATTTATTAAAGCTTTATTAGGAGAAAACCTTTCTTTCACAGCAATCCAGGATTTATGTGGGAATAATTCATTTATTGGTGGCGAGGAGCACAAAGTTGCTCCTCCATGACCAGTCCCTGCTTTCCACACAGCAAACCTTAGTCCCTGCCACTCAAATTCTGAATTTCATTCTCAGTTTCATCCAGGTAGAAACCACCACTCAGAGCACACCAAGAACGTGTCAGGCATTCTCACAGGGTGGAGAAGACAAACTCATTCCACTCCCTCTTTGTTCACCTTTCAATATTTTGTCAGAACAGAGATTTCCCCAAACACGTCCCAAATGGAAGGAGAGCTGTGAAAAGAACTGGAACAGAAGAAGTCCAAAGGGAAATACTCCTGACAGGATTTCTGCACAGACTTGGAATCCCATCTGCTCACAAAACAAGTGGATATTCATCACTGACTGGTCAAACTGGGCAAGTGTAACATCACAGGACTTTTGCCTGGGTTAAGTTACAGCTGCAGCCTATAAACAAAATAAAAAAAAAACCAAAACCTTCCGGCCTATAAAGAAAATAAAAAAAACAAAACCACAAAGAAAAAAAAGAATACTGCAGAGCGATGAAACAAACCCCTTAAACTACATTATTCACAGCTTGCATGAAAAATATGATTAAGATTGTATTTTTATACATGATTTCTTCCTGCATTGAGAAATATGGATTATTTCTCATTAATCAACAAGGAACCAAGCCCAGTGTAACAGAAGTTTCATTAAATTCACTGCTCATTTGAAGCTGCAATAAACTTTCTTCAATACACTATTGCATTTTGATTGTATTTGAGCAAAAGTGCATTTTTTTTCTGTACTTTAGAAATACTCATATAAACACTGTCACAGTATTTCATTTGCCCACAATACTCAATTTTACACACTGCAGAACAGACTGGCAGCAACTTCAAGCCAGTAGCCACAGCCATGAAAACGACACAACTGTTACCCAGTGCAAAAGCTTTAATTTATTATTTTTTAAATCCCATTTTATAAAACATCTGACTCCTCTCTTTGGAAAGTAACTTTCTCTGGTAATCTTTTAGAGCTCTGACAACAGACCTGTGTTCTCCTTTCCCTCTCCACGCTTCCCAACAACTGACAAACAACCCCAAACCCCTTCTGGGAGCAGATCCTCAGTGTGTGAGAGCACAAGCAGAGCTTCTCTCCTGCCCTGCTTTCATTTTCTCCAGTTTTCATCTCATTTGAGCTGGTTTGGCTGATTTTCTCCTCAAGCTCTGTGAACATCTGTGACTTGAAGCCAAGTGTGACTTTGGATACTGCCCACAGGATTTCCTCCATTTCCCACCTCATTCCGTTCCTCATTCCTGGGATCCTGCCTTGTTTTTTTCCCCCGCTGTATTTTTAAAGCATGTTCTTCCCAAAGAGATCCCAGTGACAGTCTCCTGCTCAAGTGCTATGGATTTTCATTTAAATTGCTAGGTGGAGGAGGGATACAAACTCCCATTTTCCCATCCATTTCATGTGAAGCTGCATCCAAGATGATGTGAGTGCCCCCAAAATAGCTGCTCAAAATGAATCATTCCAACCAGTTTCCAGCTCCTAACAGACAAGGGCTGAGCCACCATCACAAGGACTTAAAATATTGTATAATGAGGCAGTGTTTTGTGAGCACAACAAGCCTTTTGTAAGCAAAGTGAAAAGTAAAAATCTAAATTACGTGCTTTTAAAATTTGTACTGTGAAAATTATCTGTTTTACCCAAATTTGACCACAGAAATAACAAAAGTCTCATCACGTACAGAATTTATGGAAAAATAAATAACACCATCACAAGAGTCAAGGTTTCTGCAGCAAAATCCAAGGATTCAAATGAGCCTCCAGGTGGGAAACAACTGAAGCTTTTCACAGGTTTAAATCTTGCTGCACCTTGGGGCTGCTGCTGAACTCCAGCCCTGCATGGATGAACAGGCACACCAAGCCCCCTGTGTGTTCATACACACACAGCTGCAAAAAAAATTCCAGTGCTTTAAAGCCCTTTTTATATTTAATAATGACTTGTAAGGGTTTCTGTTTCTGCCATTTTTCTTTCAGGAACAGATTGCAATAAAATTATTTTTTCAGGTTCTCCTTTTTTAAATTATACTCTTTGCCCATCCAACCTTACCAAAATTAATTTTAAACTCCATGAAGACAAGACAGAAAATTCTCTGAATTTTAGTAATTATCTAAGTAATCACTTAAGTGATCACTAAAATTCACCATAGTAATCTCGTGTTTGATTGAAGACAAGACAGAAAATTCTCTGAATTTTAGTAATTATCTAAGTAATCACTTAGGTGATTAGTAAAATTCACCATAGTAATCTCCTGTTTGATTGAGGACAAGACAGAAAATTCTCTGAATTCTTCTGAATTCTCTGAATTTTAGTCATCACCTAAGTAGCCACTTAGGTGATGACTAAAATTCACCTTAGTAATCTTGATTTGAACTCTTGCAGTCTCCTCCTTTAGCCTTTGCAATCCCAGTTTGCCATCCTGTAGTCTCAAACACTAAAACATTTGGATTGGGTCTGTGATTTTATTCAGGTTGGTTTTTTTCCTTCTTTTCCTTTCTTTCCATCGTGGGCTGTTGAGCTGGAGCACTCACCCTTTGTTCTGTCAAGACCTGAACTGGCTGCCCCTTCTCCAGATTTCCCAAAAATCACCACCTGGTCTGATCTGTTCACACAAAGCAAAATCCACCAACCAACCTCTCTCCACAACTCCCTGAATCATCCCTGCAAAGGACCCACTCCTGGTGGCTCCAAGCTCTGCTTCAGGTGCTACTTCTGATCCAGAAAATCTGGAACTGGATATAGGAAAAGAAGTTTCCTTCTAAAAATCTCAGCATAAAGAGAGAACCTGCTGCTAGTTCTCCTCAGAAACTGTACATTGCTAATTTTCAAGAATGTTACTTGATGGGATTTAGGACAAATTAAAAGAAGTTTATGAGAAAATGAGGATTCAGCTGCTCCCTGAGTCCCACATGCTCCATGGCCACATCATTCCCCCAGGAATGACACTGAGGGGAGAAAGGCCTGCGGGCCAAAAATAAAACAGCTTAGTTGGGATGGGCACAGATTTCATTTCCATTTTGGTGCTGTTTCTCCAGCACCACTGACAGAAACATTCAGAGGGGAGAACCACCTGTTCCAGCAGGACTGGGCACTCTGGGGACCTGTGGGATGATGGGGAAAGGAAGGATTCCTGAGCAGTGAGATTTGGGGAAAAAAACCCAAACCAACCAAACGACAACAGAAACCTACCCGAAACAAAACCCCAAAGGAAGCAACCAAAGAAAGCAAAAGGCCAGAGCAGCCCAGAAGTGACAGAAGTATCTGGGAAAAGTGGTCACAGGGACACCCACTGGGGTCATCCTTACAGCTTTTCCAGCAGTGCCAGGATCATTTCATGACCAGGCTTTCAGGGTTCTCCTGTCTGCCACAAAAACTAACACAGACTCATCTCCCTCCAAGCTGCAATTTATACCCAGGGGCTTGGTAAGGCTGCAAAGTGTAAAGCTACAAATGCCAATAAAGATTACAGGGAATGATTCTTCTCTTTTTCCCTCAGCATTCCCCCTGGGCAGAGCTTTCCCAGCAGCATCAGCTGGATCATTGCATCCCAGACAGCAGCAGCAGCTTCACCTCCGACGCTGCTTCAGCTCTGCTGCAGAGCTCAGCACAAAGAAACAAAACCCTTCCTTCCCTCTCCTCCTACAGTGTTTAAGCCACACATCTGCACTTGCCAAGTCCTCTTTTTGATGCTGGAAATTTACATTTGCCTTCGTATACACACATGCTCCTTTTGTCACACTCTGATAAACTCATTTTTTATCCTCATCCCAGATGATGCTGGTGGAGAGAAGGAACTACCTGCTACAGAGGAGGAGCTGGGCAGCTGTTCCTGCCATAAAAAGTGTGGGTTTTTTAAACTGAGTCCATAAAAACCCATTTAATGGACAAAACCAAGATCCATGCTTGCAGTTATGAAGCCAGGAGCTCATGTGATTTAGGCTCTCTTCTTTTAGGGTCTGGACAGAAGGATTCACAGCACATCATTTCCAGAAGATTTTATAGTGATTTTATAAACCTCCGCTGAACATTGTCATTTATAAAGAGATAATTAAAATTATAACCAATTCTAAAACAGAGGTGTAAAGCTGTTGCAAATAAGATCAAGAAAATGTTCACCAAATTCAGACTACAAAGTTATGACCACTGCTATATTCCAGCCCAGTTCAGGTAAGGACTGATCCCAGCCTTGGCATTTCCAGTACTCTTTCACTTTAAGGAAAGGAGGGAAAATAAAACATGACCACAAATCCCAAATAAACCCTACAAACCCAGCCTTCCACCACATTCTCTCACATTGGATTTAGCATCAGTTCAGGTCAGTGCTGGTACCAGAACTTGCACTAAATGATCTGGGCCACCAGAAGCTGGGAGCAGGAATTTTCATATCTATCAGATAATCAAGTTTTGCAGGACAAGTGATGACGATGTGTAAAAATTCCATAGCAGCTAATCAAAGACAAAACTTGAGGAAGCAGCAAAAAGCTCATAATGAAGAAATATATTCCACCACAGGTGGCAGGAAATTGTAGCTACTGATAACAAGTGTTATGGGGCTCTGGCAAAGCAAGAAAATCAGCATAAGCATGAAGGCAAACTAGTGACAGCACCAATAAAAAAAAAAAAAAAAGCCTCAGAGCACTCTCCAGAAATCTATCGTGAGAATCAAGAGAGAAGTAATAAATTTGCATTTTCTGTAAGACCTTGCATTTAAACATATTCTTAAATACTGTGTGAGTTTCAGGAGCTGGCTGCAGGCCGTGTGTTGTTTGAGCACATAAAAAGCAAAGCATCTCTTCAGTGAGCACTGAAGCACCAACATCTGCAGGGAGAGATTGTGGGGAAATCTAAAACCAGAATCAGGAACAAGTTGCTCAATCCATCCAAAGGGTGCAAATGATGGAGAAGCCAAAGAATTCAAAACCTGTGCCTTGGAATATGACAGGGACAAAGCAGGAGCTGAAGTCAGAGCAAAGACTGAAGCTGGCTGAGGTGGTGGTGGGAGATCTCACCCTGGAGCAGCCCCAAACTCCCCTCCAGCTGCATTTGGAGGAATCTCCAGCTCAGGGAAAGCCACACAGGAAAGGCAGTGGATCACAGAAGCCTGCAAGGCTGGGCAGTATCAAATACCCATCCAGGATAGGTGTTAATATCCCTGGCTTGGATGAAATCTCCAGGGGAAAAATGGATTGCAATGGGAAATGATTGGCTCAGCAAACTGAAAGCGAGCAGAGAATTCTCCCACGGTGCTGCTGTAAGAGAAGACAATTCCTGAAGGGAATTCTAACAGCCATGACCAAGAGCAGGCAAAACACAGACCCTAAAGCTGCTGAACAGGATCTGGGAGCTCAGGATACGTTCTGATAAGGCCCAGGTGAAAAGGGAACTTGTGTTTTGTCTAAAAGGGGCTCGGGCTGATCTCAGCAAGGGTAAACTGGAAAAAGGAGAAAGAATACCAAAGTCAAGGAGAGGCTTCCCAGCACCCAGCAAAGCAATAAAATCAGCTGGGGGAGGGAAAAAAAAATCCCCTATCCAGACTCTGCAGTTCAGTTTCTCCCTTAAAAAGGGAAATTTAACACGGAAATGCCGGCGAAAGTGGAAGAATCAGCAAAGCAGGTTTGGGTGGGGTCACGTAAGGAAAAATTCACTTTTCCATGGGATCAAAAGACTTAAACTAGGCAAAAAAGGAAATCCCTCTGCCTTTCAGGGGTGAATCTGTGCAATGTAGAATGCTCTAAGTGTCAAGCAAGACTTGGCCCATATCCTTTGAAATAGAGTGTGAATAAAGACAAATGTTCACACACTCCTTTGTGAGATTTGGTTTCTACATATTAGCATTTGAATTGTACTCAGCCCTCTGTGTGTCACATTAAGAAAAATTCCCATTTCTATGCTCTGCATTAGGAAAAAGCAGCAGAAATCTGGGCTCCAGAAAGAGCCAGAAGCCAGTAAAAAACTGGGAACACCCCTGCAAACCCTGGACCATCACAGAGCCTGCCAAGGAAAACCCTAAAGCAGCAACACACAAATTTCCCAGCTCTTAACTGATCACAAGCAATTTATCGACGTTCCCAAGGACTGCTCCAAAGTCAGGAAGAATTTCTCATTTGCAGCTCCTCCCTGGAGCATTTTGTCTTTCCTCAGAGAGGGAAATGTGTCCAACAGCACCTGCAAGGAGATCCCTTTGTGCCTTCAAGGGTGGCGGGTGCAGAAATTGTGAAAAATGCCTTTTTTCAAAAAATTACTGAGCAACACCCCAGAGAAACACTCAGAATTAACCACTTCCTGCCAATCCCTAAAGCAGCTCTTGTGGTGACAGTGATGCAAATCCACTAAATAAGCAGGAAAAAGAAATATCCTCAACATGCAAAACTAAAATATATATATTTAAAATATATATAATAAAATTAATACTATAAAAAGAGTTTCATTATTGCTATGAGCTCTTAACTTTTGAGTTATATTCAATATTTCCAAAGATTTTTAAATCAGAAAAGTGTATCAAAAGTAGTAAGAAAAAAAAGAAAAAAATAAGGACAACAGTAATTATTAGTAGAGTATTAAAATGGGATTTAAAAAATAAAATCTTTCAAACGTGTCCTAATGTGCAAGAAAATTCCATAAAAACTTTAATTCCTGGACATGGCAGGAATTATCCTGCCTGGCTCACACAGAAGTCAAACCGGGGCCAGGCTGTCATTGATATTCATTTATAAATTGATATAAATGAAATATACATTTCCTCCTGTCCCTCAAGCAGGCACTGAAGTCTCACCTGACTGTTCCTCCCCAAAATTTCCTTTTCTGGGGCGCATAAACACTCTGTTCTCTCTGCCAGAGAGGAAAAGGAAAAGCAGCTCCTGACACTGAGCATTTTAAACAGCCAGGTCACACCAAGGCAGGTGAGAATTGCTGAAATCCCAGGGTAACACTCATTAATTAGAAAATTAACTGACATTATGTATTAACTCCATATTTATCCAACCAAGAGGTGATTTGAGCCAAACAATACAGAATTCAGCAGGAATAGGTTCAATATTTTTAGGGGTTTTTTAAATCCTAATTTTATTCCATTCAGATGCCATTAAAATTTCTTGCTCTTGTGTTTCCACATTATATTTCAATCTGTTGTTCAGGAGTCTGATGGAATATTTAGGCAACAGAACACATGGAGAGGTTTGCACAGCCATGCTGGACATCCTCACAGGGCCACAGTTCCCATCACCTTTAAAACAGGGATAAAAAATCCATATTTTTCTAATGTACTTCAAGATCTACTGATGAGAACCCCAAGCAAGAACTCCTGTCAGCTGTTACCCTCTCACTGAGTATGGTTATGTTGGAATATTACCCTTCCTGACCTCTGAAAATAACATAAAATTGAAATGAAGCAGTAATTGTATGATTATAAAATGTCACTAATACCAGACAGTAGGAAAAGACTATTTAATTAAAGGAAGTTTGCTCTTCAAAGGAGGAAGAGTTCAGATTCATTCACAGATATTTATATATTTAATTTAGTTGTGCAAAGAGAAGATGAATGTACGGATCTGCTCTGGGGAAGAGTTCAGATTCATTCACAGATATTTAGATACTTAATTTAGTTGTGCTAAGAGAAGATGCATGCACAGGTTTTTGTAGGTACAGATCTGCTCTGCTTCTGCACAACCCCTCTGAAGGAACATCAGCACACTCACAAGTGCCAGAAAATGGAACAGGCTCCTCTTCCCCTTCAAATGCAGGGGACAAAAGTAGCACAGAAATGGATGGATGGGGCTGACGTTGATGCCTTAAGTTTTATTTTCCCTGTATTTCAGGCTCTGTGCTGCCCAGGGTGCAGCTCTGAGCTCACAGGCAGGGTCACTCAGCTCTGCACACAGCAGGGACACAAAA